>JASPKZ010010024.1:0-182482 GCA_030220185.1 Diploptera punctata | reverse complement strand
ACATCATAAATGGGTTATGGCTTTTTAGCATTGCCATTTTTTTCTGATGGGAGGGAGCTGGCCTATCGCATTAACCCCCAACCTGAAGGACCAGGGATTTTTTTTCAGGTGTCCATCCTTAGATCAGTTGCTTTCACTACAGCTAAGAGCCTGATCTGCCCTTTAGGAAGAATTTGACAGAAAAGATAAGATGAAATGATCCCCTCAGCCTCGAATACTCTAATACCATCGGGGTCGGAAAACAACAAGTGTTCTGTCCAGAGAGACTGGATAGGAAGGATGGAAGTGGAAGTAATACCATATCGGTCAATATCTCACCATGCTGACCAGTAGCCCATCTCCACATAAGTTATATGGTTACTAACAGCTGCACTACGTGAAGGTGGGAAGATGTGCAGGTCGGTTCCCCCAAGTCTTTAAATTTAAAGCAATTAGAGGCTCTCCTCCCTCTTAGCATCTTCCCTTTTACAAGTAATAAAAATAAAATGAATATATATCATACAATTGTTAAAAGCATCATTACTTATGGAGCAGAACTTTGGCCATTAACAACAAAAACAAATAACTATCTTTTGGCAACGGAAATGGATTTTATACGAAGGGCAGCAAGAATTTCAAGAAGAGAAAAAATTAGGAACTCAGTTATAAGGGAGAAAATGAAGATTGAAGACACTATTTTAGATTATATTAAAACTCAGCAATTAAGATGGTACGGACATGTCCAGCGAACGGAAGAGGATCGACTACCAAAATATATTTTGGAATGGAAACCTGAGGGAAGACGAGGCAGAGGAAGACCTAAAACCTCCTGGAGTCAGGAAATATATTTATACATGAAGGAGAAACATCTACAACCAGGAGATTGGATGGACCGACAAAATTGGCTATTAGGAATTGGACGATGTCAAAGACATTAATCAACCAATGATCTATCTATCTAAATGGGTTAAGACAATACAGTACAATACAAGCAAGAAGGTTGGGTGGATTATTAAACTGTCCCAAAGGTTCTGACAGCACCACCGGCCTGTCACTTGTTCTGGGGGTAAAAGCAGTCATCAGCAGGTTGACAACTTGTCTGACATCTCATGCCGACTCTCTAAACAGGCGGGAGCCTTAACCTCCTACTACCCTCTTGAAAACCAATCTTGAATCAATCTAGATGTGAGGACTGGATCATTATTCTGCTAAAATTTAACAATTCCATCAGAATATAACAGCCTTATCCATTCTTACAGTGATTCTAACATAACAAATACCAATTATATCCTTCCGCCATTTGCGCCACAATTAGTCACATTTTGACAGGGAGATGATACAGCAACAGAAGACTTTACACTTTCAGCCATTTTGTTTGATGAGAATAGACTGAAGCATGACTCAAATGCATCACCCTTATGTAATAAACTGTTTTAATTAATGTCATTTACTAGATGGAAGGATTCATTAAATCCCACTTGATGTGAAAACAGGTCAAAAGGCCTAATTTCATGAAGCAGAAGAAGAAAAAGAAGATTTTATGTCTTTTGAACTAAATGGCCGTGGTTTGGTTTTATTAACACTCAATGTTTCGTCTACTACTGTGGTAGACATGCTCAGGAGATTCTGCGTGTTCTTTGACCTCCTAACTCTTCAAATGTCGGCTGCAACCATTTTATCAGTCAGAAGTTGAACTAACAATAGAAACACCAATAGAAGCCCTACTGGCTTTATAAAGTAGTGTTTAAATTCCCAATAAATGTCTTCTTAAACAAGAAGCCACCATTTGCGTGATCGAGCAAATGCTCGTAGGATTCAGTGATCGGAAATTAACAGCGTATAAGAGAAAAATTTGTGTTTGGATTGGAATGCTCAGGTAGCTCAGTGGTAGAGCATTGGCCTAGAAAGCCAAAGATCCTGGGTTCAAACCCCAGTCTGAGCATATAATTTTTCTCTTCAAATATAATTACTTACACTTGTTTTTGGATAGATGTCATTGAGTGGCATCGAGTCTGAATGTCTTCAGACTCGGGACCCATGGTTTAAATTCCTGCTGGAGGACCTGTCCCTTAGATTCTTCCATCGACCTTGCCTGGAGTGAACTCACAGACGCAAAGAACCCACCGTGGTCGGTTATAATAAAGTGTTAAAAAGTTGTAAATAATTTTAAGATGTAAATTTAAACTTACATTTTACAGGATCCTCAGATTCACGACTTTTGCCCTCGAGTACTGCTTTTATTTCTTCCATTAAAATTTTAATAATCCAGATGATTCTACATAATTGATTGTACTGAAACAAAATTTATCCACACAATATAAGGTCACACATAGAAATACATTATATAATGGAAATGGACAGCTAATGACAAAAAATGAGGGAAATTTTGAGGAAGTGGCTGAATTCAAATACATAGGAACAATAATCACAAATAGGAATGAGATGCACAAAGAAATTAAACATAGGCTCAATTCTGGAAATGCATGTTATTATGCATTGCAGAGACTCTTGATGTCCTAACTCCTTTCAAAAAATGTTAAACTGAAAATATATAAAACTAGTGGAATGCAGGCTTTTCACGGCCGGTAATCATAGTAAAAGATTCCGGGCTATATGGCCGTGGTCTATAACTGGCGTTTCTTCCAGACGTTTCTCCCTCAACTGCGGAGGGCATCTTCAGTGGCGAGCGCTAGAAGCTGTTGTTTCCTTGTCGTAGACTCGACTGCGAATGAACAGCAGAAATCTGGACGCTCTTATTATACTAGTGCTGACGTCACGTGAGTCGCAGCTGTTTGGATCATACTGGCTTCTGATTGGTTCGGAACTCTCTCCTTGTTATTGGTAGGTTTTGACTTTCTATTGTCTAATATGTGATACCAGGCTTTGGCTAGTTTTATTCCTTCATCTTTCTATTGAAATTGTCCTTGTGTTTATAAATTTCTATGGCCTCTCTGTATAATCTTGGGAAATAATATGGTGTTGTGGCTAAAACTTGTGTTTCATCGTAGTGAATCTGATGTCCGTTTTCAGTAAAAACGTGTTCTGCTACGGCCGATTTTTCTATTTGCCCTAGTCTGCAGTTTCTTCTATGTTCAGTCAAACGGGTGGCTATGCTTCTTTTTGTGGTTCCTATGTAAGATCTTCCACAAGAACACAGAAGCCGGTATACACCGCAAGTGGAGAGTGGTGGTCGAGGATCCTTTGATGAGCTAAGGAAGTTTTCTATTTTTCTTGTAGGTCTATAAATTGTTCTAATATTGTGTTGTTTTAGTACTTTGCCGATCCGATCTGTGACCCATTGTATATATGGTAAGAAAGCTGTGCTGACTGTTGATGTATTATCCGTTTTGCGTTGTTGTTTACGTGGATTTATTGATTGTTTAATTTCTTTGGCTGTATATCCATTCTTCTTGAAACAGTCGAAAAGATGGTGCTGCTCCTGGTTAAGATATTGTGGCTGGCATATCTTCTTCGCTCTGTCAAACAGTGTCTTTATGACGCCTCGTTTTTGTCCAGGGTGGTGATTGGAATTCTTGTGTAGATACCGGTCCGTGTGTGTGGGTTTTCTGTAGACTGTATGTTGAATTTCTCCGTTGTCTTTTCTTATTATCTGAATATCCAGGAACGGGAGTTTACCGTTATTTTTTTTTTACTACCATATAAAACTATTATTCTACCAGTTATATTATATGGGTGCGAAACATGGACTCTTACTTTAAGGGAGGAAAGGAGATTACGAGTATTTGAGAATAAAGTTCTTAGGAAAATTTTTGGACCAAAGAGAGATGACCAGACAGGTGAATGGCGAAGACTACATAACAATGAACTACATGGTCTTTATAGGAAGCCAGATATAATAAGAACAGTTAAGTCTCGTAGACTGCGATGGGCAGGACATGTTGCGCGTATGGGGAATGAAAGATGTGCATGGAAGCTTCTTGTAGGAAAACCAGAGGGAAACGCCCAGTTGGTAGACCAAGAATGAGGTAGGATAATAATATTAACAATGATTTGAAGGAAGTAAATTATACAGGGAATGATTGGAAAACATTAGCTTAGGATAGGGATGTATGGAGAGCTTATGTCCGCGTGGCCATGAACCTATGGGTACGATAGTGTCAGTGAGTTAGGGCAAATAATAGTTATCTATAACCATGTCTTATAGCTCTATCAATAAATATTTATTAAATTTTCTTTTAATGGTGGAAACATGATAAAGGAATGTTTTTCAGAGCATTGTTTATCTTGTATGGAATACACATTACTTAGTTTTATTAAATAGGGTGAATACAGTTAATTGTAAATATTTGATTCATATATTTTGTGAATTTTTTGGTCAAGATAGTGTCAAGCCACACAACTTTTTTTTTTTAATTTAACTTTTGGATATAACAAAAAGAAAATATTTATAATATATATCACTATTTCATTAAAAACATATTAGAAAAGCATATTTCATCTCTAGAATCAATATTTAATATTGTCTGTTATCTGAGGAATTGATCTTCTTCTTCTTAAACTTAATTTGTAGGATTTTCATCCTGTTTATTTCCAAAATCACTCCTCGGAGGAAGACATATTGGATGTGCATTCACTGTCTATCCATCTCTTGGCTGGTCTTCCTCTTGTTCTTCTCCCGTCCATTGGTCTATCTTCTTTAGCTCTTTTTGCAGGCCAGTTTTCTTCCATTCTTTCTATATGACCCTTCCAATATTTTCATCTATCTATAATAAATTTGGTTATGTCTTGAATGTGGCATTTGTCCCTAATTTCTGTGTTGTGTATTTTATCAAATAATGTTTTCCCCTGAACAGTTCTTAAGATTTTCATTTCACATGTGCTTATTATTTGTTTAGTTTTTGTTGTATCAGCCCTAGTTTCTGCTCCATATACGATAACTGGTCAAACTACCGTTTTGTATGTGCGGGTGTTACTTTCTATTGACATGTGATTGTTGCTCCAAATTAAATCTTTCATATACCCTGATATTTGTGCTGCTTTATCAGCTTGTTTCTTTACTTCTTTTATTAAATTTTTAGTGTTTTTTATTAATACACCTAAATAATTAAATTCTGACACTTGTTCTATAATTTTTCTTTCCGCTTCTAATTTACATCTTACTGGTTCTTTTGATATTGTTAAGCATTTGATCAAACATTCAAATTGCTTTATCTCAGAATCAGTAAAATGTGGCTTGGCACTTTCTTGCCAGGACTCCTTCAATTACAATTAAAATAAAAAACAAAAAACTGCTGAAATAAAAAACGTCAAAGTGAAATGAATACATACGTAATACTTGAATTAATAAGATCACGCCGTGGGTCAGGAGGTAGCTGCACTGGAATATCATGTAAATAAAGAGCCAATAACAGAATAAGCATCATGATTATAATGATCAGGATGGTGGGAACTATAACTTCACAAACAGTTTTACACGGGCTGCGAAGTTTCAGCTTAAATTTTTCCACAGCAGTATTGACAGATTCCTTAGAAATAAACCCATCTCATTACCTGTAACCAGAGCAACAAACATAAATATATTAAGTTATATTCAAAATAAAACAATCAAATTTACAATGGAAGTACAAAATAATCATGAAATACCATTTTTAGACCTTAAATTGATCAGGAATGAAGAAAAAAAGAAAATAGAATTTGGAATCTACAGAAAAGAAACTCACATTGACAATTATATAAAAGCTACTGGATTTAACCATTTTTCACACAAACAGGCAGTATTTAATAGTTTAACACAGAGACTTGTGAACGTTCCCATGAGCAAAGAAAATTACAATAAAGAGAAAAAACACATCATAAAAATTGCAAATGGAATTCAAGGAAAGATGACAATGGAATTCAAGGAAAGATGATACACAAGAAAATAAATAAATTTAAGGAACAAAAAATGATTAATGAAAGTACTCTTCACACAGATAAAAATATTGGTAAAAAATTCAAGAAGTTCACATACCACCCTTTAGTATTTGATAAATTTCAAAAAATCTTCAACAAATTCAACATTAAATTAGCACCGAAAAATGATTACAGTTTATGTAATTTAATAAAAACCAACAAAAATAAAAACATTGAAGACTGCAAAAAATCAGGAATTTATCAAATTAATTGTAAAGATTGTGAAAAGATAACATAGGAAAAACAAAAAGGAATCTAAATACAAGATTAAAGGAACACCTCAGAAATGTTAAAAATGGAGAAACAGAAAAATCTGCAATAGCTGCACATGCCTGGTCAGAAAAACATAGAATAGAAACCAAAACAAAATTACTTAAACAATTGGAAAAACCGAAGGAACTCACAATTTGGGAAAAAATTTACATATGCAAGAATAAAAACACAACTATGAATTTTGAAATACCCGGTGATAAGGAGAGGGATTGATTTGGAAGTTTATTGGTCAGCCATCAGATGGTGTGGAGGTCAGTCTGCAGGAGAGGAGACCATTGGACATCAGTTGTGAACATGAACAGCATTGAGAATGTCACAAATACAGTGACGAAATCTAGATCTGTGAGGAAGTTAAGAAGTATGAGGTGAGTCAAGAAACAACTCAACGAAATTAAAATAAACCTCATAGTGTTATTTCCTACCTACATAACTTATCAGTAATGCTTCTAGATATTTACAAATGCAATATTACTCAAATTGCGACATTTCAAATAAAGTTAAACTCTTGTTCATAGTGCAAAAGTACAAGACAACCAATATTTAGACAACTAGTACCCGACGTTCAAGTAGTGTAGATCGTTAAACCACTTACAAGAAGATGAAATGTGTATGAAAGTCAGGGTTCAAATCATTCAACAATGTTTTTTATTAATTTGTATTTTGCAAAATACATCCTATAAGTGCTCATCATCAGCATCAAGGATAAGAGCTGCTGGTCAGTTCCGATCTCATGTGAGAATTGGTCTATCCTGTAAGTGCTGTAACATTTAATTCCTGTCACGTAATCAACATCCACTTTACACTATATTAAGTAATATTCCTGCCTCTGTAACACTATTTAGCTACCGGTATAAATTTAATTGTGTGTGCAGTACCACGTTTTAATAATAATGCTATAAATTTATGTAATAAAAGATAATATAGCTTCATATATTTATGTGTTTATTTGATTATTAGTGAGGAAAAAGTTTCACCCTTCAATTAAAATGTTTAGTTTTATACAGTAGGTCAAGTCCAGCATAATAATAGTCCATAGATGATGGACAATAATTAAAAAAATATTATTATTATTATTATTGTCCATCATCCATTATAATAATATTAATAACAGGGTGTATCAAAGGATGTGAAGAATGTAATTAACTGGGGATCAAAATGTACCCAAGAAAATTACATAAAATATAGGATTTAAAAAAGCAGATCAGTAAAACAATGTTAAACGGCATGTAATGGATTCCACCTGGGAAAGGAAAGAGAGGTCCGCCCAGATTTAAATAGATGGATAATGTAAGAAGAGGTAGGAGCTAGGTCTGGAAGAATTGGAATGTGAAGATAGAGAAGAATGGAGAAAGAAGATAAAAATTTAAAAAGCTTTGGGCACAGGAAGAGGTTTTTATTACATTGTAAACCTGTTTATAAATTAATAATAACAAAATAGTAATACTTCCAAATAGTTATACTTTTTTTTAAGAATGGACATAAAAAAATAGAAATCATTTTAACAATTAAATAATTTTTACCTCATCGGGAATCGAACCTGTGACGTTTTGCGTATGAATCAAGCCAGTAAGCACTGAGCTAAGCGTACGCTGGTTAATTGCGCTTGAAAGAATGCTCTTCAAAGGAAGAAGGGAAACGTATTGTAGCTCTACTGTGCAATTAATTTACTCGTGTGAATCGCGCGTTGGAACTTAAGAATACTCGAGATTAAGAGTCGGCCCATTCTTTTTGTCGCTAAGTGTTACTGAATCTGCAATTTTAGTTGAGATTTCTGTGCACTTGAATTTAAAGTTACGTTCATACGTCTTTGCCGGCAGTTTACTTTCAGATACCGCATTTTCTCGATACACTCCAAAAATACAATTTTAAAATACAGTACTATCTGATTAAGTGATATGAAATCATTTAGGCGGAATTCTACTACCTAATACGTGGTCAAACTCACACGTCTGAAAAACAGGCCTTCGATATGTACGCGGTTACGGCGCAAAAAAATCTTTGACGGTCCTAAAGCTTCATTTTAGAACCATAATCATCTCGAAATTCAGGTGTCCACTTTTTGCGCCGTACCCTGAAAACGCTTTACTAAAAGATTGTCTACTCGGTTTTCCATGGTCATCAAATTACAACAATTGCTGCTCTACTGGTACAGTACTGGCATTAGAATTTAATTTTACATTTCGTTACATGCCTAAATTGGTTATTTTTGCCGAATGCTTAATACTTTCACAAGTTGAAAGAACAAAGTTATTATCATTTATATATCACGTTACTCACATTAAAATATCAGACGATTTAAAATGTTTCTCTTCTAAAATAACTCGATAATTACTTTGTCATCATTCTAGTACTGTAGTTTAATTTCTTAATGACACAAATGGAATTGTCATGTCAATAACTTATTCGTTTTTTATAAAATATATAAATGTAAAAATATATTGAATTAATAAAATTATAAACTTGCATTATTGAGTATGAATCACGGTTTTGTTTATTATTTTAACACCAACAGCGATAATCGAAAATCGAGGATAACCGAGCGATAACGTCTTGTACATAGAGAATGGAAGGTGCTGTAGGAGGATCGCAAGCATAGAGAACCGATAGAGGTGTCTCTCTCAATGTTAAATTTTGGCAACTATTTTATGCCGCATCGCATTATAACATTGAGCCGCGTGAAATTTCAAATAGAGCCGGTTACGGTGGATCGATCGCATAAGTACCCTCCCTTATTCAAAAATAAGATTTAAAGCTCCACAAAAGTAATGCTACTTTGTGAACAATTTTCGCATGTTTTATCCTTACTCTTTTCAGAAAAAATCACAATGATCTTGCCAACTTTCCAGATGTCTTTAAATGTAAATTATTTTCAATTTCTCCTCAATAATTCATCAATTAGTAAGTTGACTAAAATGATTTACACAATTTTGTAAGTGTTTATAAAAGAAAATAATTCCACTTTTAGATGAACATAGTAAATAAGATAAATCTCTCTTTATTAGGAAGTAAATCAAAATGTTATACAATAAAAATATTGGCAAAATGTTTGTAATGATTTTCTAAAGAACTAACTCACACATATCAAACCCGCAGGTTCTTGCTCACGTGGACATAAGCTTTCCATACATCCCTATCCTGAGCCTAAACATGCATTTTGCATACAATTCCGAGCTCTAGTGATCAGATTCATCCCCAATGATGAGATCAAATTAAACCATTAATAAGACTCAGGATAAATACAGTTCAATCCAAACACAAAACTACTAATAATGTCTTAATCCACACTCATTTAATAACACTATGAGATATACGGAAGATTGAAGATGGCAACAAATCAGCATTTATCAAATTGATTGTAAAGATTGTGAAAAAATATACATAGGAAAAACAAAAAGGAACTTGAATACAAGATTGAAACATACCTCAGAAAAGTAAAAATGGAGAAATAGAAAAATCTGCAATAGCTGTACATGCAAGGTCAGAAAAACACAGAATTGAAACTAAGGCAGAATTACTAAAACAGTTAGAAAAATCTAAGGAACTCACAATTTGGAAGAAAATTTACATCTGCAAGAATAAAAATAAAACCATGAATTTCAAAATTTCCGGTGAAAAGGAAAAAAAAAAAAAGAATTGATTTGGAAGTTCATCAGTCAGCCAACAGAGGACAAAGAAATCAATTTGCTGGAGAGAGAACTGCAAGATGGCAGATGTGTGGCATCAAGAATGTCACAAAGTTAGTGACGAACCTAGGTTTGCATAAAAAATCAAGAAATATGAGGCGAGTCAAAATTCACAACTCAAATATAAATAATTTAATTATGTTTACATTATGTTTCCTATAAAATATGGAATTTTGGATAGACTTACCTCATATTACGGTACTGGTACATGTTTCTGTTGTCCAATGTTCTCAATTCTGAAGTCCAGGACCTCCTATCTTCAAGAATATCAAACTTTGTGTTATCATAATGAAATAAGGCACAAGTTTATTGAAATTCTATATTTGTGAATACATTTATCTACACCCATTTCTCCACTGTGAGATTTTCATCCAATAAGAATCCATCAGTATGCTACTTATTAGTCTAGATGGATTAACTTTGTGGTAACTGGCAGCATTGAACCCAGAGGTTAATGGCCACATGGACACAAGCTCTCTATACATCCCTATCCTGAGCTAATGTTTTCCAATCATCTCCTGAATAACTTACCTATGGTTAATGTTGCTCTAAGGAAAATGTTAGTAGAAACACTTGCAACGCCCCATTTTGATTATTGTGATACTCTTTACTGACCTAAATACTGTTCTTACCCAAACACTTCAACGTGTTCATAATTCTTGTATACGTTTTATTTGTGGTATACACAGATTTGATCACGTTACACCATCCCTGGAACAATTGTCATGGCTTCGTCTACAAGATCATAGAACCATCCATTCCCTATGCCTTCTCTATAAAATATTACACACATCATTACCTTATTATTTATCACACCGCTTCACTAGACCCTCTGATACACATAACTTAGATACCCGATCCCTTGAGCACAGTGTCCTTTATATCCCTCCTCATCACACTACCTATTATTCGAAATCTTTTACAATTTCTCTTGCTAGAACATGGAATTCCTTCCACCCTATGTCAGAGACTGCCAAACTTTACCATCTTTCAGAAACAAATTGAAAATAAAATTATTAACAGAAACAACTCACTAATATTACTTTTTAAAAATTAATAATTTGTTTTTTTCATTATTTAATAAAAATAGATTTAAGATTTGTTAATATATTTACCTAATGCCTTGTATAATAAGCGATAGATTAATTCATTATAGTTTATTACTTTCTTTGTATTTTTTCTTTCTTTTCTTTTTATGTATAGTAGATTCGAGCTGTTATTCCTTTCTGTATTCATTCTATCACTAATTTATATGTATTTAATTTTTATTGTATTATTAGACATTATTTTCATTATTATTCAATTTTACAGATAATTAATTGTTTAGTATGACTATTATTGTAATTTTTTGTATTTAAATGTAACATATGTTTGTCCTGGTGAGTGGAAGAGAAGGCCACATGGCCTTAACTCCACCAGCCTAAATAAATAAATCTATATTCTTCCACCTCATTCTTGACTAGAGTGTTCATAATACTTTCAATGTAAAAGAGGACATGTACAAAAAATTAAAGGAAAAACCTGGGCCATTTTAAAAAAAGGTGCAACATTAACAAAATATAGAAGGAATTTCAAAATTGTATGAAACAAATTGCATGTAGACATAAGTTATGTCTATTTTTTATTGTTCATTAAAATTACTCACTGAGCTGCATTATGTCTACACAGGTAGACTGGTAGATGCATTTGCATTGCTGCACTTCAATGATTTATGTATTTTATCAAGTTGTTTATTTTCTTTTGAAATTCTATCATAAAATAAAGTACAGGATACCTCATTAAAATGTGTTTTTACCACGAGCAATGCCCTTACAGTTTCAACTTTCATTCTGCTTTTTTTTTTTCCAACAGTTGAAATTTGACTGAAGATGGAAGTAATACTATACTTTTGAAACCAGTATCGTGAAGACACGCAACTTTGTGATGTGAGATGTTAAAGCATTTTCTCCAACTCATTTGTTAATCATCTTGTAACTTTACTTTTACACATAAAATTCTATCATTTACATAATCAACAACTTCTATACTTTCTTCAAACATTTGGTGCAGCAACATGCCTACTCCAGATTGTGCTCTATTTTCTATCAGTTGCCCACTGTATATAAATATATCATCACCAATTTTTATCATACCTTTTCCTTTCTTTTTTTGTTTCTGATAATGCACAAATTTTTTATATCTTTTTCTTTTATTTCTTGTATCATTTCTTCTTTCCTTTTAAACCAGGACATAACATTCCTAAAGAAGACAGACCAATGGACGGAGAAGAACAAGAGGAAGACCAGCCAAGAGATGGATAGACAGTGAATGAACATCCAATACTTCTTCCTCCGAGGAGTGATTTTGGAAATAAACAGGATGAAAATCCTACAAATAATGAGTAAGAAAATAAGAACAAGGTTAGTGTTGTAGTAAATGGAAGCAGGAGTATGGAAGACAATGTGACAAAATAACAATAAACATTAATTATAAAGATCATCTTATTTACATGTTTATATGTACAAGACTTGTCACAATAACAGTAAATGCTATCAGATGCTTTCAAAAAGGGTTCATGTGTCAATCACACAAAACATCTTGTGCTAATACTGTACTTCCAGCGTAACCAAGACCAAACTATTGTCGTATCACTCTGTAACAGAATTTCATATGAACATCCACAGGATGGAGCTGACATCGACATCCAGGGTGTGCAACATAAATCTAACCAGTCTGGGCAAGATGCTGATGATGATTATGATGTTCAACAACAAATCAACATTAATATTGAGGTAAGATGAACAGACTAAAAATAAGTTATGTAGGTAGGAAATAACACTATGAGGTTTATTTTCTAAACAAAATTAAAAGACGAAAAATAATTTAATCGTAGACTACATTTTAAAAGAAGGGTTGACATTCTCAATATTTTCATTGCTGGGCCAAGAAGGTCACGCAGCAAGACAATGGACCTCTTGACTTGGGTTTAAAGGCTCCCTAATGTGTTCAGCCTCATATAATGAGCTAAGGCTTACGGCTTACATCCAAGAATTGAGATAACTTATAAAAAGCCCTGAATTCGTTTAACAAATTTGAAAATATATTAAGCTAAATTATGATTTTTATTGGTTTGGAGTCGAGAACGACTAAAGAGATACTTTTACACCAGGGTGTCCCTCCCCCAAAACAAATGGGTGCAAACAATACAAAAAATTGCAAAATATCCTCTGATTTGTTGATATAATATATTATAAGAATGAGTTGGAGAAAATGTTTTAACATTTCGCCTCATAAAGCTGTGTGTCTTCACGATACCGGTTTTAAAAGTATAATTTTACTTCCATCTTCAGTCAAACTCCAAATGTCAAAATTTTGCCATTAACACTATCTTCTGAACTGCCATCTGGTGTAGATTTTATGAACTTGGAGATCAAATTATTCTCGTCGAGAACATAAAAACTCATGGTTTTATATTTGTTGTTGTTGTTCTTCTTCTTCTTCTTCCTTCCAAGTATTAGGCCAAGGCCTGTTATAATCCTACAGAAAATTTTCCCTCCAGCGTTTCATAGGACGGCCCAGTGATCTTCGTCCTCTTGGTATATAATTATAAACAGCTTTGGTGATCCGATTTGAACTCATTCTTTCAAAATGATGTTTCCAATTTTGTTGGTACTGTTTAATATATTCCAAAATTGATGTAGTCTTTTCTTTTAAGATATTGGTGTTCCTTTTCTGATCCCATCTGGTGTAACCCACTGTTCTGCGCATGAATCTGATTTCACAGCTGTTATTCTGCTTTCATGTTGTCTTTTTAGTGTCCATGCTTCACTACCATAGGTCAACAGTGGTCTAGCCAAAGTGTTATATAACGTAATCTGGTGTTTTTTTGTATATGTTTTATATTTATTCTTCTGAATATATACTTTTCCCAAACTGTCAATTCCAAAGTTCTCTAAATGTTTTAAAAGTTTAGTTTTCTCTTCCAATTTTGTGATTCTCTAGCAAACTATGACCTGCAATTGCCGATTTTTCAATTTCACCATTTTTAATATTTCTAAAGTATTCTTTTGTACGAGTTTCTAAATTCCTTTTACTTTTTCGTACATATACTTCCTTGCAGTCATTGCAACTAATTTCATAAATTCCAGATTTTTTACTATCTGGGGCATTAACTTGTTTATTAGTTACTAGTAGATCATGTCCACCGCCGTGGTCTCGCAGTAGCATGCTCCCTTGTCACGCAGCAAGCCCGGGTGCAATCCCTGGTCGGGGCAGTTTTTCTGGGTGAGGTTTTTATCGGGGTTTTTCCTCATCTGTAAGACAAATGTCAGGAATACTTTAAGGCCAAAACGGTCCCCGAAATCATACGGCCATCATCATCATCATTCTTCACCGGTGTGGAAAGCAACAGGAAGCTACCACACCTACAATTCCCTAGTAAAGCTGCAAGCATAGCATGAAAATGCTATGATTGCAGTGAAAGACCTACCCTTGGGCAGAATTACTATGGATGGATGAACGAGTAGATCATCCAGACTAAATTTGTTAATTGGTGCTAACGTAATATTGAATGCGTTAAATATTTTTTTTTAATTTTCTGTGTGTTCCAGGATGGTAAGTAATTTTCTTGAATAATTTGATCTCCAAGTTTATAAAATCGACACCAGATGGCAGTTCAGAAGATGGCATTAATGGCAAAATTTCAACAGTTGGAATTTGACTGAAGATGGAAGTAATACTATACTTTTGAAACTGGTATCGTGAAGACACACAACTTTGTGAGGTGAGATTAAAACATTTTCTCCAACTCATTTATTAATGTAAATACCTCACAGTGTTTCCTCCCGCTGTACATTTGATTAAAGAAATAATATAATATGTTTAAGTACAAAATAAAGTTATTATCAAACATAGGAACGTTGCCAATATTAAATACATTTCAGGCAAGAATTTCTTTGTACTATTTTTATCAATGCGAGTTATTTGGTATTGGTTACACTGGTATTTGCTTCAGAAGTGAGATGTGTCAACATTTTCAGAAACATAATTTTCTAATTCTTAGGGATTTAAAATATGCCCTCAATTAAGTTACTGTGTCTTCCCATCTTCATCTTCCTGGTTTGTTACATCTTTAAACAATACTCGTAATAAGTATTTTCCACCTTGTTCACCAATTTCAATTCTCACATAGAATTCACAATAATTTCCCATGAGAATACAACAAATAAATGACTTTAAAATTTTAATACAATTGCTATCTGAAAATGTACAGCTGTCTGGTTTACACGACACAAATGATGATACCGAATATATGGAAAAAAGTTTTTATCTATTATGCACAATAAGTTCCCGGAGATAGAATATTAATCAGAATTTTCCGTGGAAAAATAATCATTGGATTAAAAACATGATAATTTTGGTGATTATGTTATCAAATTGTCATAAACAGACAATTCAAAAGTTATGTTTGTGTTTTGTCATCAGCAGATTTGTAACCTTATCATTTGAAAATTAATAGATATTAAATTATACCCTGTCCAATGTTAAAGTGATCCTCATCAAAACAAAACCATGTGACCTGCTCGCTTTTCATTGGTTATGGACACCGATGTACGTTGTAGAAGCAATAAGTACGTGAAAAACTAGTTCCCTTCATTAAATTAAAATTATGTCCTTTGAATATACTTGTTATTCTTCGTGAATGAATATAATGATATTGAAAACATACAAAATATTCTAAAATATTGTTTAATTGTTTCTTGACTCACCTCATACTTCTTAACTCCCAAGCTGACTCGAGTTTCGTCACTTCATTTGTGACATTCTCAATGTTATATTACGTTCACAACTGATGTCCAATGGCCTTCTATCCTGCAGACTGACCTCTGCGCCATCTGATGGCTGACCGACGAACTTCCAAATCAATAACCCAGTTATAAGGAGAGGGGATTGATTTGGAAGTTCGTCGATCAGCCATCAGATGGCGCGGAGGTCAGTCTGCAGGATAGAAGGCCGTTGGACATCAGCTGTGAACGTAATACAGCACTGAGAATGTCACAAATGAAGTGAAGAAACTCGAGTCTGCTTGGGAGTTAAGAAGTATGAGGTGAGTCAAGAAACAATTAAACAATATTAAAATAAACCTCATAGTGTTATTTCCTATCTACATAACTTAATATTCTAAATATACCTAATCAATAATTACAACTTAAAGTAGTTTATTACATATGGGTGATGCATTTGAGTCGTGCTTCAGTCGATTCTCATGACACAAAATGGCGAAAAGTATAGAGTCTTCTGTTGCTGTGTCGTCATCTCCCTGTCAAAAGTGACAGTAATTGTGGCGTAAATGGCAGAAGGATATGCTGCTTCTTACAACGTACGTCGGGTGTCCATAACCAATGAAAAGCGAGCAGGTCACATGGTTTTGTTTTGACGAGGATCATTTAAGAGCGAACAGGGTATAAGCATTTTATTAGGTTTACTCCTTATGGAAAACAAAATCCATTTTATTTTATTGTTTATATAATAATTTTTTACGTAAACACATATAAGAGACTATTTCATGTTTTTATCGTATCTGTTTGATGATAAAACCATCCTGTTTAAATATAAACCACTACTTTATTTATTTTTTCTCCTGAGAAATTAAGTTACCTGCAGTTAGATACCTTTTGATTCATATTACAGATTGGCAAATTTTATGCAACTTTTATAGGACCAGTAAATTCAATATCAAGAATGTCTAATAAAATTAGATATAAAGAAATATATATCTATACACTGCATACAACTGGTTTCAAAAGAAATATCAGAGTAAAACTTATCTGCCAATAAAGGAGGAAAAAAATAATATGCAAAGATTGCAATAAAAATATAATCAGAGAATCCATTAATATAAAAGTATGTAAAGATAGAAATTCAAAGCAAAGCTGTCATTTTTAATACAAATCTTTCTGCACAGCTTGGAAATAATTTTATGTTTTTAATGTAATATTTTATTTGATTATAAAGTTTAAAAAAATCTTCTTGTAAAGAGATTTAGGGCGCTCTCCCCCTACAGGGAAGAATTTGAACCATACTAATTTAGTTACACTTGTTTTCATATAGATGTCATTTGAGTGGTCCGTGGTCAGCATTCCGCCTCATACTGACATCTAGGAAACCAAGGTAGCACTAGGACGGGAAAATTTGGTAAATTTTGCTTAGAGGCCTTTTCATTCAGGCTTAAGGATCTTTTACGAGCCTGAAAATCTTCCTGGAGGAACTCCTGGACTTGCTCCTTGGATTTTTCTGTTCTTAAAAAATCCATTGACCCTGGCCGGTTTTGATCCTGTGACCCTCGGGACCAGAGGCAAGGGGCATAACCACTAGTCCACCGCGGCCGATAGTTTAAATAATAAATATCAAATATATGAAATGCTGGGTTAATGAAGATGCATGGATTTATAAAAGTTATTACTTTTTAAATGAAAATCAAATGAATTGTGGATTCTTCTTACCTCATTCATCTATGTCCTTTAACACAGAACTGCAGTATCAGAAACATCATTCCCATCCTCAGTATTCTCGATACAGTGGTTCTGTGTTAAAAGACATAGAAGTATGAGGTAAGAAGAATTCACAATTCATTTGATTCTTATTAAGAAAACCTCATAATGTAAAAATTCCCAACTCTTATTATATGAAGTTATTACTATTACTTAAAATCAACTATGTTATTGGTTCAAATTTTGACTTATGTTCCAGAATTAATTTGGTTTTATTTATTTTTTCTTTAATTTAAATATCAAGGGTGTAACAATATACGCAAGAAAAGAAATAAAATAATGTTTATATGGAAATACTTGTAATGTTGTTAATTTGGAAACAAATCCCACTTAAACAACGTGGAATCTGCCATTTGTAAAAAATCTAAGATATTCTAATTACACTGGTCAACAGTACTTTTGTCTCATGAGTACCAATAGTTGTACTTAATGCAGTTTTTTATTGTGTTTTCAAATATGTATTCGGAATTTCTCCATCGCCCACAGTTTCTTTTATTTCAATTTCAATTAATGGATTTAAATAATAATTTTTTTAATAAACATTTTTTGTCCATTTGTCCATTGTAAAATAAAACCAAATGAGCTAACTCAGGAGATTTCAGCTATGGGAAAGAGATATCAAGGCAAATGGAATCCTAATATGCTGGCCGATTATTGTTGGACCATCAAGAGGGATGCTCCACAGGTGAAATATAGCAGGAAATCATCATATCTTACTTTCTAGGTGAGTCCGAATGTTCAAATATTGCGTAGTTACAAATGTAGAAAATATTAAAGTGTCTAAAATTATAAATGCCTGTCTCTCGGAAACCTTGTGTGATGGAGAAAACCCAATATCATATTTGAATTCAGGAGAAAAAATACTATCAGAATCACATATTTTTCTTTCTGAGACAAAAAAAACTTTATTTTTTGTTGCTCTGGGCTATGTTAGATGGGAAGAAGGTAACATATCAAAATGCATTCCTGAAAATGTTCTTACAAATACATAGCACTGTCTACCTGTTTTTTTTTTTTTTCATTTGTATCCCTTTTCAAAAGCATAATCTACAAACAATTCTCAAAAAATATACATAAATAAGTTGTGTTTCAGTTTAGATAGGGTCTGCACACATATAACCTGCTAAATATTCCAAATCATTACACTTATGTTACTTCAGACTATAATAAATTGTAAAACAAAATATAATTTTATTCTATTATGCAATGGCATGGTACATTTTTAACACAATGTAAGTTGCCTATAACCGGTTACTAATTTTAGAAATGTTTTTTATCACCATTGCAACTCCAACTGCCCAAGTTTACATTTTTCCTTGAATTATATGAGAAATATCAAAAAATGTTTCCAACATTTCTTCATGGATATCAAATTGCCACCATAATCATTCTAAAAACATTATTTTCTGTAGACAGACACATATATACATATACAGTTAACGGTCATCCTAAATTAAAAAAAAATATTATTTAACAGAGGCTTTAATGAGAGCAAAGAAATAATTCTCAAAAAATATACATTTGGTTTCTTGTAATTTAGAAGTTTTCAAATGGTGTTTAGTATCATCAGAATTAACATTTTCTGAAAAAAAAAAACTTATAACTAGAGCCCGGATGTTAAGCAGTTAAAAAATTTAAAAAAGGCAGCAAAAAGGCACTAAAAATCATTAATATAGGCACTAAAATATTCAAAATAGGCTCTTACAAAAAATTGACTACAACATAACTTTTTACAATCTTACGTTAAGAATATAAAGATATGCTATCAATAGCATGCCAAAATATCAGAGATGTTTTTGGAATTTGTTTTGCCTTTTTACAAAGAGCAGAACCCTCTTTGTCAATCAGCAATATTTGTATCAAAAAGAAAAAAAGAACTTTTCTCCAAGCCTTAGAGCCGGAGCATAATACAATGGGACATAGTTTAGGGCTATTTCGCTTAACGGGAATGCATGAGGTGGAAAAGTACAATATTTACCTAACGGGATTGAATTGAGGGGGAAACCATCTTCCTGCTAGGTTGTTGGGTTATTGCCACCCTTACCCTAAAATTTCTAAGGGAATTTATAAAAAGAACACTTGAAAACTTCTATGAAATGATTGTGTTATGAAGTTTGTCCATTTCAATTGATTTCATTGAAATACTAAGTTAATTTCGAGAAAAAATTGCAAATAGGCATTTATAGGCAAAATGAACTTAATGGAAAACAACTCTAGGGTCGTTGGTATGAACTTATAATGAAGTCACTTTTACGATATATATAATAAATAACTGTAGACATTTTCCGCCTAACATCCGGTTCTCTACTTATAAACATCACAGGCACCAAAAGGTTCCATTCCCATTACACTTTTTTTGTTTTTTACATTAGGTTGGTGTGTGGCATACAGAAAGTACCCTACAAGATGAACAGGTTAAAACGCATCCATCCACACATAGTAATTCTGCCCAAGGGCAAGGTCTTTCACTGTAATTGATGATGGCTGGATGATTTTTGGGGACTCGTTGAGCCCGATGCATCCTGACATTTGTCTTACAGGTGAGGAAAAAACCCCAAAAAACACTCACTCAGGAAGCTTGTCCCGACCAGGAATCGAACCCGGGCCCACTGCATGACGAGGCAGCACATTACCTCAAGAACCACAGCGGTGGACAAAATGGAATTAAATATCTGTTTATGAGCACATGTTTAGGCCCATTCCCGATGGTATTTGAGGCTTTCAGTTTTGTTATGTGGCTATATTAACTTAATTTTAAGAGTAATATAATGAACGCGCCCAGCGAGTTTAATCAAAACAGAGTTTTAATTATACAACAAACTGCTTCTTCACTCTGAAGGTAAATAAACCCATGACTACTTTTACTGCTTCATACATCCATGGCACCTCAAACTCTATTTTGACAAAAGAGATTTGCCTGTCCCTTCATACGTTAATAATGAAGGCTACAAAATATTAAAAAGACTTATATTTGAAGAGAAAAATTCTCACCTAGACCGAGATTCGAACCCAGGACCTTTGGCTTGCCGGCCAAATGCTCTACCAACTGAGCTACCAAGGTGAGTTGCGATCAAGATGCAAATTTTTCTCTTATACACATTGTAATTCCCTCGCACCAAATGCTTTGAAACCTTTGCTTCTATCTTTGCAAACATCAATAGAAGCCCTACTGGCTTTATAAAGTAGTGTTAAATTCCCAATAAATGTCTTCTTAACTAAGAAGCCACCATTTGCAAAGATAAAAGCAAAGGTTTCAAGGCATTTGGCGCGAGGGAATTACAACGCATATAAGAGAAAAATTTGCATCTAGATCGCAACTCGCCTCGGTAGCTCAGTTGGTAGAGCATTTGGCCCAGCAAGCAAAGGTCCCGGGTTCGAGTCTCGGTCTAGACGAGAATTTTTCTCTTCAATATAATTTATCCTTCAGTGAGAAGTGTGAAATCAATAATAAAAACATCATTAAGAACACTTATTTAACTCATGCCCCAAATGGGAGTCAATGACGAATCACATTTCAATGAATTTTGTTTTACAACCAATCACAGTCGCGTTTTACCTCAATACTTTTATCTACTTCTGTTTATCATATTAAGAAAGCTCCTCCTTTTTAATATTCTGAACAGGTCAGAGCATTATTTTGCATATATTGACTCTCTAAAAAATATGTTGAATATAGCAAACAATGAATGGATTCCTTCGAACTACACATTTGATAATTGTATGTTCAATAATTATGTTTTTTAAATACTGATTTTACTGAGTTGTTTCCTAAAAAATAATTAATAACCTATAAAGTTGGTTATAATATACAGTTTGATGAGTTTCATTTTTTCTCCACTGGGGTGCATTTGTTGATGATAAAAAAATTAATATTAGAAATAGCATTTTTTTTTTAAATGTATATCATTTACTTCTCTTATATCTGTAGGGGCTTACGTATGTAAAATATATTCAAATTTTAGTACAATATTATTCCGTGAAATGCAGACTGATCCTATGTAAGCCAAAACTGATTTTCACTTCAAAAGATTCTGTTTACTTTACAACTTAAAGAATAAACATAATCCATGTTAATAAATATATAATAAATAATTATACATTACAACAACATTAAAGCTATGTTTGTTAAATAATGTTGGCACTTCTGAAACTAAAAAAGTTGTATGATCCTGTTGACATGCAATTATATAACTGTACGACAAATACTATAAGTTATGATACTATTAACAAATACCATTTGTTTGTCAATAACAATCCAATGTGGTCATCATTTCTAAAAATTAAATAGCCTAATAATAAAAAAAATTCAAATAATTCGCAGCAAATTTACTATCTTATCAACATAATGGAAATGATACAAGCACTCTTTTTATATATCATTAAATTATTTCAAAACTTTGTAACTAAAGATTCTATACTAATTTTGTTTAGTTGTTTCTTGACTCACCTCATACTTCTTAACTCCCTTGCATATCTAGATTTCGTCACTGTATTTGTAACATTCTCAATGCTGTTCAGTAAGTTGTGAACGTGAATGTCACAAATACAGTGATGAAATCTAGATCTGCTTGGGAGTTAAGAAGTATGAGGTGAGTCAAGAAACAACTAAACAAAATTAAAATAAACCTCATAGTGTTATTTCCTACATAACTTAATTCTATACTAAATCCATAATGTGTACGGAGCAGAAGTAAACAGTTGAAAACGAATTAAAAAAGCAGATTTTTTTAAAATCTATTGGATTTTGTGAAAAACAAAATCTTGAAATAGATATTATAATAAAACAAGATCATGAAGATCATTTCTGGGCTGTTGGCCATGGTGTAGAAGCTTGAACTTCCTCACATTTTGCCACAGACTGATTCGGCATCCTCAACGGTTGTCTTGAGACTGGCAATTTGTCGACTGCCTGTCCTATTTATACAGTGCACCGCAATGTGTTTTCTGCGCGGTCTGTTCAATCGTAAATTATATCCGTCTTCGACTGTACAGCCATGATGTGTGGCAATATCTCCTACACTTAGATGCTAATGCCATTCTATAGTCTTCTACCCAAGGGCAGGTCTTTCTCTGCAATCACAACATTTTCATGCTATGTTTGCAGCTTTACTAGGGAATTATAGGTGTGGTAGCTTCTAGCTGATGATGGCAGATGATTTTTGCGGACTGTTGGGCTCTAAGCTTCCTGACATTTGTTCTTACAGATGAGGATAAACTCACCCAGGAATTGAATCCGGGCCCACTGCGTGACAAGGCAGCACGCACCTCAACCCACCAGTGGACAACATTTTGATTAATTATTTATTTATAAACAGGTTTACAATGTAATAAAACATCTTCGTGTGCCCAAAGCTTTTTCAATTTTTATCGTCTTTCTCGATTCTTCTCTATCTTGATTCCAGTTCTTCCAGACATATCTCCCTCATACCTCTTCTTATATCATCTGTCCATTTAAATCTAGGGTGACCTCTCTTTCCTTCCCCAGGTGGAATTCATTCTAAAGCTTGTCCAGGTAATCTTGTCTCTTACCTTCTACGTATACGACCATAGTTATATCTCACAAAATCTAATATTGAATTTTGGACTTTTATTTGTTGTGTGATGATTGTATTTCTGATTTTTTCCAATTTACAACATCTAGTTGAGCGTCTGAAACAATCCATTTCAGTAGACGTAAGTTTTAAAACTCAAATTTTTATTCAACTGCCAAGTTTTGTGCACCGTATGTTGGCGTGCTTCTAATTATGGATTTATAAACTTGTAATCAATTGAGTTCGTGTTTACTTGATGAAAATCCATATTTATAAATTAAATAAAACTAAAACTATGTTTTATTTATAAATGTGTAATTTGGTATCTTTCTTATGTTCTTATCCCACAAAAACTCCGTTTTAACATTGTTATTACTGATCTGGCTTTTTGAATTCTATATTTTATATCATTTTGATTAATTTATAATTTAATAAAGTTATTCATACTTTTCCATGATGTAAACCATACATCTATGTATATGTGACACATGTAAAAAAAAAGACAAGAGGAAATATAATGTATATATTTACAATATTGCCTCCATTATGGAGGAAGTTTAAGTGTCTTATACACAGAACATATGACGATGTTCATTTGCTGAGAATATTTGCTGAGTATATGATGCAATGATTCCATCAGTTTTGGGCAAAATAAAATTCCTTCAAATAACATCTAATTCTCATTAAGATATAAACGTGAACGTCCCAATTGAACAATTCACAAAAAAACTGTAACTTATCTTCAGAGGCGGTTATTGAGGGGAGGGGGCTAAGACACAACGCCCTCCTAGCATTTATATTTAAGAACTGTGTTTTTAATTTTCAATTGTAGTATCTTAATTAAAATATAAAAGTTATGGAATATTCACGTGAAAGGTCCGTTCCTCGACTTTATTATTTATTTAGCTGTAAGCGCTTTCGGGACTTGTCCCATCATCAGCAGGATTCAATATTGGTGTTTCACTGAAGATCTGGTAGAGGGGGTTAACATGTATTGGTTCGTTTTCATTTATCAATGGTCGTTGTTGTCAGCTGCTTTCCTCGAGTACGTTTATCTTCGCTGGATTATTTTCTCTGTGCATTACTGTTAGGGGTGTTTTCAATATTTAACATGTGATGTCCTTCAATGCAAAACACGCTATCCATGAATTCTTCAAATTAGTATAAGACTATTTTTTGTACTAGAATCTCCCTCTTGTCCTCCAAACAACTGACACTCTCGGTCTTGGCATTAGATAGATTGGCCAACCCTTGTGGCTTCCAGACGCTTCATTTATAGCCCTGTGTAAGTAAACCCATCAGCCACCGCTGCCTATCTTCACAACATTCCACTAACTCACTGGCACTATCGAACCGTAGGTTCATAGGCTCTGGCCACAAAGACATAAGCTCTCCATATATCCCTATCCTGAGCCAATGTTTTCCAATCATCTCCTGTATAATCTACTTCCTCAAATCATAGTTATTCTCCCACCTCATTCATGGTCATTTATTAATTAACTTCTCTAGAATATAGAGTACTAAGAACTGCAAATACATATGACTGGGATTTGTATTTTTTATTTCTTCTTTAGTTATTCTTTATAGAGATGATTATATACAACGGGGACTTGAATATTAATCGATTTATTTTTTTGTCCTTTATATTGTTATATCAATAATATTTTGGGCGTTTTCCCTCTGGTTTTCCTACAAGAAGCTTCCATGCAAGTCTTTCATTTCCCATTCATGCCACATGTCCTGCCCATTGCAGGCTACGAGACTTAACTGTTTCATTATATCTGGCTTCCTATAAAGACCATGTAGTTCACTGTTATGCAGTCTTCTGCCATTCACCTGTCTGTTCCATCTCTCTTTGATCCAAAAATTTTTCCTAAGTACTTTATTCTCAAATACTTGTAATCCCATTTCCTCCCTTAAAGTAAGAGTCCATGTTTCACCTCCATATAATATAACTGGTAGAATAATAGTTTTGGATATTTTTCAGTTTAAACGTATTTTGAAAGGAGTTGAGACAATCAAGAGTCTCTGCTGATGCATAATAGCACACAATTCCAGAATTGAGCCTATGTTTAATTTCTTTGTGCATCTCATTCCTATTTGTGATTATTGTTCCTAGGGATTTTGAATTCAGCCACTTCCTCAAAATTTCCCTCATTTGTCATTAGCTGTCCATTTCCTTTAGGCCTATATAATGTATTGTTATATTTTGTTAATACAATAAGTTCTGTCTTGTCTGTCAAAAGAGGTAAATTCTACTGAGTAAGTTGACAGACATGTACTTTAGTAATGTCCTCTTTCTCTCTACCGCATTCAGTCACGGAGTTTTACTGTTACTACATAACAAGATTTTATTCTTCATAAATTACATAGGACAAGCAGAACATATAATTATGTTTTGTACCTATCAATTCATAATCGGAGAAGTCACAAGACAAAAAAAGTAATGGTTTAGAGAGTAGCTACTGCATAATTATAAGGGAAAGTACGATTTTTAAAAATGTTAGCTCAAAATTGATGAAATCATGTTTCATATACTGGATATCTAGAGCAAAACAAATATCACAAAATGTTGTCCCTACGTCTGAAGGTTTAGTGTAGGTGGGAGAGATAAACTCAAATGTCACTATCTTACAATAAGCAATCACAACATCACTGGCACTGTACATGCAACCAGGAAGAGCACGTCCACTCTGATGGAACAGTTCTGAAACATTAAGTTATGTACGTGATACACAACAAAATAAATAAATTTAAGGAACAAAAAATGAAAGTACTCTTCACACAGATAAAGATATTGGTTAAAAAAAATCAAGGTCACATAACCACCCTTTAGTATTTGACAAGTTAAAAAAATCTTCACAAATTCAACACTAAATTAGCACCGAAAAAATATACCAGTTTAGGTAATTAATAAAAACCAACAAAAATGAAAAGATTGAAGGACTGCAAAAAATCAGGAATTATATCAAATTAATTGTAAAGATTGTGAAAGGATATACATAGGAAAAACAAAAAGGAATCTAAATACAAGATTAAAGGAACGCCTCAGAAATGTTAAAAATGGAGAAACAGAAGAATCTGCAATATCTGCACATGCCTGTCAAAAACATAGAATAGAAAAAAAAAAAAATTACTTAAACAATTGAAAAACACCGAGGAACTCACATTTTGGGAAAAAATTTAACATATGCAAGAATAAAAACACAACTATGAATTTTGAATAATACCGGTGATAAGAGAGGGATTGTTTGGACAGTTTCGTCAGCAGCCATCAGATGGTGCGGAGGTCAGTCTGCAGGAGAGGAGACCATTGGATGTCAGTTGTGAACGTGAACAGCATTGAGAATGTCACAATACAGTGACAAAAACTAGATATCAGGGACTTAGAGTAAGAGGTGAGTCAGAAAACAACAAAATAAAATTAAAGTAACATTTGTCCATCAAACACTTCTAAAATTAATTATTTCAGTCTGATCATCTTATATTAAATTAATATTGGGAAAACAATTTGAAATATTAAAAATTGTGATATGAAAATAAGCATAGTTTATAGAACATCATAAAATTAAAAAGAAGCGAAGTTTTTGAAACAATTGGATAAACCGTGGATTGACAATTTGGGGAAATGATATTCATTCGAAGAATAAATATCAATATAGAATTTGATATTCCCGGTGGATAAAATTTATTACAAGGGTTAAATCCCAACGAAAGATGGCAGACAAGAAGTGATGTCATAAAGAAATCAACAATACGGAATTTCATCAGTGAAGCTATGACTGAAGAAGGACATGATTTGGTCTGAAACCGTCATATCAAAGAAGTTTGAAAATGTTTGAGGTGAGTCGATTAAAAATATGGTCTCCACTCACATTACTGATAATCTCATCTCAATAGTAATGTTGATGTGTTTCAAAACAATTATGTTTTATTTTAGGTTACACAATAAATTCCAAACGATATTTGAGACGTTAATATTAAATTAGCACGAAAATAACTACAGTTTAAATAAACTAAAAAAACAATAAAATGAAAAAACTGTTAAAAAAATAAAAAGTCAGATATTCAAATTGAATGCATGGGTTTGAAAAGATATAATAGGAAAACAAAAGAAACCTAAAAATTAGAACAAAAAAAATAAGGAATATAAAATGGGGAAATAGAAAAATCTGCAGTTACTGCCATGTTGGTATAAAAACATAAATAGGCGAAAATTTTCTCTCAAATATAATTGATCCTTCAATGAAAAGTGTTAAATCAATAATAAAATCATCATAGAAGCCCTAATGGATTATAAAGCAGTGTTAAATTCCCAATACATGTCTTCTTAACTAAGAAGCCACCATTTGCAAAGAAGAAGGCTACGGATTTCAAGCAGTTGGCACGAGGGAATTACAAACATATATAAGAGAAATTTGTGTCTCAATCGCAACTCGCCTCAGTAGCTCAGTTGGTAGAGCCACACCGGCCCGAAAAGCCAAGGGCCCGGGTTCGAGTCTTGGTCTAGGCAAAAACTTTTCTCTTAAAATATAAACATAATATAAATTCGGACACTAAATTATTAAAACAGTTAGAAATAACAAAGAGCTGAACTATTTTAGGGAAAAAATTATTCAGAAGAACAAAAAAAAGATTTATGAATTTTAAAATACCGACGGAGCATGACCTTTGTTGGAGGGTTCTTTGGCCAACCACAAGATGGAGCTGACATCGACATCTAGGGTGTGCAAAAATAAATCTAACCAATCTGGAACAAGCTGTTGATAAAACAGAATTGTTTTGAAACATGTCAAAAACAAATCAACATTAATATTGGGGTAAGATGATCAGACGCAAATAATATAATTAAAAATAAAACCCAAAATATCACTTCCTAAAATTAAATATAACACTTTGAAATTCATATTAGCTAATTCGATCAGGAACATTAAAATCACCTTCAAAAACAAAATTCAAATATTGTATCCAACAAAATAGAAGTAACAAACAATACAAAAATAAAGGTGTTTATAAACTAAAGTGCAAAAAGTTCTACACAGGCAAAACAACAAGAAATTTCAACTCAAGATCTCTGAAACATGTAAAAAATTGTATTATCAACAAAGAAATTCAAGTTTGCCTAACGCATACTAGAAAAGGTCATCAGTTTGATAAAACTGTAATACTATGTGAGTACTACACAGAGAGCATAACAAACAAGCATAGGATCTTTGAAGATATAGAAGCAAATAATACAGACTTGTCAATACCCGCAGACCTAAATCCGTTGTACAACTTATATAACAAACATCATTTCCCACCTCTCCTCATACAAATCTTCAAGTAGATCACATTTCAAGACCATAACGGTCTCATCTTCATTACTATTTTGGTGACGATGTTATGTCGATCAGAAGAAACTCTGAGGGAACAGAGGGAAGAAGAAGAGTTTCTTCCGATCGACATAACATCAGTCACCAAAATATACTGAAGATGAGACCGTTATGGTCTCGAAATTGCATCTACTTAAAGATTTGTATGAGAAGAGAGGGTAAAAACATTGATTTTAAACATAAATTAAACCTCATAGTCATTAATCCTATAAAAGTTAAACAACATCAGTACCAGTTAAAATGCAGAAGATGAAACATGTTCTGAAAGGCCTCCATATGGAACCACTTAATGAAGTTTAATAAATTAGTAGAAGATGACATCTGATGGAGCGCAGGTCAGTCTGCAGGATAGGAGCCGTTGGACATCGTGTGAACGTAATACAGCATTGAGAATGTCACAAATGAAGTGAAGAAAACTCGAGTCTGACTTGGGAGTAAGAAGTATGAGGGAGTCAAAAAAAACTAACTATATTAAATAAACCTCATAATGTTTATTTCCTACCTACATAACTAAATAGAATGGACTGGCCAGGTAAAAGGCTCTGAACAACCGAGCAACCAAAAAACGTGCGTACAGCAAAGTTCTAGGGGAAGAGAGGGGTGGAAAATGGAGGATGGTATTAACCCATGCCTTCAGATTTAATGCTGAATAAATTTTCCACAAACCGATAAAGTTACCAAATTATATAGTCTATTCAGACATCAAACAAAAAGATACAGTAATTGAAATCACATAAAAACATCCTCTACTATTGATAATGTTAACAGAAAATTGCCCGCCAAGGGATGTACAAAATATGCAAAATATATAACAGCAAAGTAGCGAGGTTGTAAAGGTGGAAGGGTTAAGGAAGATGGGCCAAACCTACTTAAATGTCGCAACGGAGGCTTGTTGTGCAAAAACAATGATGGAGAAGAAGTTAACGGGGCCTAGCTCAAATTGAGCCAATCAGCCATTGGAGGATAAATATTCTCCAGTCTGAATATTTTTGATAAATAACTCACCCTGCATCATTTTCTGCCCAAACAGTGTGCTCGTTCCTTATTGCAGGTTGAGATCAGCAACCAGAGAGATGGAGCACCTCATTTCTGCCTAAATTGTACAGTCGTCAATCAAACGTCAGGTTCTTCAGTTCCGTGTAGCCACTACGCCACTTTGAACATATCTTCGGCCTCTGCCTTCCTGATTGTTGTGACGTTCGCATCTTGTACACAACCACACTGCAACAAAACATAAACAACATTATACATGGTGTTTCTACTTAACAAAATAGAATTTCTAAAAATAAACTTACATTCAATAAGATGTAATGTGTTGTGTTTGGTAACACTGACCTAATCTTATTCCCACTTTAAAATCAACATCACTCGATCAGATAATATATTTAGTATCATACAATGGGTTATGTACTTACTTACTCACTGGCAGTATCGAACCCGTAGGTTCATGGCCGCGCGGACATAAGCTCTCCATACATCCCTATCCTCAGCTAATGCTTTCCAATCATTCGCTGTATAATCTACTTCCCTCAAATCACTCGTTAAATGTTATTCTCCACCTCATTCTTGGTCTACGAACTGGGCGTTTTCCTTCTGGCTTTCCTACAAGAAGCTTCCATGCACGTCTTTCATTCCCCATACGTGCAACATGTCCTGCCCATTGCAGTCTACGAGACTTAACTGTTCTTATTATATCTGGCTTCCTATAAAAAACCATGTAGTTCATTGTTATGAGAGTCTTCTCCATTCACTTGTCTGTTCATCTCTCTTTGGTCCAAAAATTTTCCTAAGAACTTTATTCTCAAATACTAATCGTAATCTAATTCCCTCCCTTAAAGTAAGAGTCCATGTTTCGCACCCATATAATATAACTGGTAGAAATAATAGTTTTATATATTTTCAGTTTTAACATTTTTTGAAAGGGAGTTGGGACTTAGCATGTTAATATATTTAGTATCATACAATGGTTAGAATTTTGGTTGAGTTGTTTCTTGACTCACCTCATACTTCCTAACTCCTTGGCATATCTAGATTTCGTCACTGTATTTGTGACATTCTCAATGCTGTTCACGTTCACAAACTCTACCAGGGAGTTAACAAGTGTGAGGTGAGTTAAAAATCAACTCAACAAAATTAAAATAAACCTCACAGTGTTATTTCCCACCAACATAACTTAATGCGTTAGAAATTTAAATTTTCCAGAGAAACCATTAAAATATATAAACTATTATTCTACCAGTTATATTACATGGATGCGAAACATGGACTCTTACTTTAAGGGAGGGAAAGGAGATTACAAGTATTTGAGAATAAAGTTCTTAGGAAAATTTTCGGATCAAAAGAGAGATGAAACAAACAGGTGAATGGATAACGACTGCATAACAGTGAATTACATGGTCTTTATAGGATGCCAGATATAATAAGAACAGTTAAGTCTCATAGACTACGATGGGCAGGACATGTGGAATGAATGGGGAATGAAAGAGAGGCATGGAAGTTTGTTGTAGAAAACCAGAGGGAAAATGCCCAGTTGGTAGACAAAGAATGAGGTGGGAGAATAACATTAACTGTGATTTGAGGGAAGTAGATTATACAGGGAATGATTGGAAAAACATTAGCTTCTGGATAGGGATGTATGGAGAGCTTATGTCCGCGTGGCCATGAACCTATGGGTTTGATAGTGCCAGTGAGTTAGCTAGTCAGTAACTAGTAGGTGAATGGTACATCTAGATATAGGATTCCTATAGCAGTTTAAATTACCACTGTGCCCTCTGCTCCAACTGACATCTTAACAGGAAAGTTTCCAATATTAACTTTAAAAAAATTCAATGGACTATCTGGACAAGAACAAATTAAGAAATATCTTCCTTCTTCACTCTTCTGCTGCCCAGGCCATACAGCTTGAAATTAAATGTCTTAATGTCTGATCTTCCTTGTTCATATTCAATCTCTACATCGGAGATATAATAATTTTTAAGTAAAACTTATCAAAATATTTAATTTTGGATGGATCATTTGAATTAGACATCGAAAAAAGAATAACAGAGACAAAGAAAGTTATTGGTTCATTAAATTCTGTTTTATGAAGTAAGCATAAAATCAAGAGGACTAAATTATTAATATGTAACACAATTGTGAAGAGTATTTTATTATGTGGTGCGGGACGTTGAAGCAAAAACACAGAAATAAATTATTAGTCACAGAAATGGACTTATTAAGAAGATTGGCAAGAATATCAAAATTAGATAAAATAAAAAATAATACAATAAGAGAAATAATGAATGTAGAAAAGGATATTGTACAATTGATTTAAGAAATCCAACTAAGATGGTATGGACATATAATGAGAAGAAGGCACACAGAAACAAACAAAGAAGTTTTTATTATTAATTTAACACTTCTCACTGAAAATTTCTATGTTCTAGGTGAAAATTTTTCTGTTCAAATATAATTTATCCTTCAGAAGGTCCCGGGTTCGTGTCTCGGTCTAGGCAAAAAATTTTCTCTTTAAATATAAACAAAGAAGTATTGAAATAGATACCCTCCTGGAAAAGGGAAACATGGTAGACCAAAGCCAACGTTGATAAAGGGAATTCAAGACAACGTGAAAATGAGAAATATAACAGAAGCAGACACACAAGACCAGGAAGTGTGCAAGAACAAAATTGTATATTTCGGTTGTGCAAATAACAGAAACAATCCTGAAATAAATACAAAATATTTAATCTATGAAACAGCCTGTCATTCATCATTAGTGTTATTAGTATCATTTTAGTCTTGGAAGTAAATTAAAGAAACAATTTACTCTTAAAGGTAACTTCAATTACACAAGAGATTACCCAAGGTCATGATAAAAAACCACAACACTTTCACCTTGAAAATTTTAAATTGAAATGTAATGTGTAAACCACAATGAGAAAACCGCAGTTTCTATAAGCACTACAACCCTGTCTTGTCAACAAGATGTCTCCAGCATACACAATATTGGACATAGCCAGTCATTCATGTTCATTTGTTTGATTATGACACCATCTTTCAATCTGTTTTTAGATCTAACATGCAATTGGTTGCCATTTAAATATTCTTTTGACAGATATCTGTTAATATGTCCAAATCACACCAGTCTCTCAGCTATGATAAAATTAACAATGGTTTCATTTCTAATTAGATTAATTTGTTTATCATTAATCTCCAGGAGCTATCAATGTTTTTGGTAGGACCAAAAAATTGCTTCAAAAATTTCCTTTTGAATACTAAAAACTTTTATTGGCTGGATTCTTTCAGTATGCACGACTCATATGCATGGTCTTTCATGTCTTTATTATTCATTTCATGCACGTCATCATCATCACTCCAGGGATTAGGCAATTGCCCGTTCCGACTTCATAATGCATCAGCCCAACGTCTTCTAGGTCTTCCAACATCACGTCTTCCTCTTGCTTGATAACTTCTTGCTAACAATGGATATCTCTCCTTACTCATTCCATCCATGTGATCAATCCATTTCTGTCTGTAATTCGTGACTTTATCCAATAAAGGCTGTACTTTCAATTCTTCTCTTATATCCTCATTTCATATTTTATCAAGTCTTGTACATCCTTTTTACTTGTCTTAGGAACCTCATCTCCGCTGTCTGTATTCTATCCTTCTGTTTTTTCACTGGAGCCCAAGTTTTCACATCCATACAATATTGTGGGAACCGCCATAACATTATACATTTTTATCTTGGTTTCTTTTCTAATTTTATTTTGAATGTTCTCTGTATTGTTCCACACACCGTCTGAAATTTATTTATTTTGGAGTCAATATCTCTTTCCATTCATGCATATCAATGATGGATAAATCCTATTTGAAGAGAAAAATTATACGCTCAAAATGTAATACCAACAGGTACATTTTTTTATTTTTATGTTATGATATTTTATGAGATGTAGATTTTAGAATCATGTTACAACTATACAAAGGAGATATAAGAAATGGATTTGGAATATTCAATCTTATAGACAAAACTGAAATATCAAAGAAATAATTGGTGCAAAGACATTGAAAGAATATCACCACATATTTTAATCTGCTATAAACCGAAAGGAAAAGAAATATTGGTTATACCATAATAGAATGACCCTATCTCTTGATGTGAAAACGGTTCTAACTCCAGGAAGCACAAGAATCTGTGACTTAAAAAACTGGCTGTTACATTTCATATATCTTTTGTTAGATAAAACAGGAATGATTGAGATATTAAACATTTGATTAAGCAAAGCTAATTATTGACGATTATATTATTAATTTAACACTTCTCACTGAAGGATAAATTATATTTGAAGAGAAAAATTTTTGCCTAGACCGAGACTCAAACCCGGAACCCTTGGCTTTCCCGGCCAAGTGCTCTACCAACTGAGCTACCGAGGTGAGTTATGATCTAGATGCAAATTTTTCTCTTATATACATTGTAATTCCCTCGTGCCAAATGCTTGAAAACTGTAGCTTCTATCTTTGCAAATGGCGGCTTCTTAGTTAAGAAGACATTTATTGGGAACTTAACACTACTTTATAAAGCCAGTAAGGGCTTCTATGGACGATTTTATTATTGATTTAACACTTCTCGCTGAAGGATAAATTATATTTGAAGAGAAAAATTTTCGCCTAGACCGAGATTCGAACCCGAGACCCTTGACTTTCTGGGCCAAGTGCTCTAGCAAACTGAGGCTACCGATTTACATCTAGATTGTACCTCGTCTCGGTAGCTCAGTTGGTAGAGCACTTGCCCCAGAAAGCCAAGGGTCCCAGGTTCGAGTCTTGGTCTAGGCGAAAATTTTTCTTTTCAAATATAAAGCTAATTATATTTGAAGAGAAAAATATATGCTCGGAGTGGGGTTTGAACCCAGGACCTTTCACTTTCCATACAAATGCTCTACCAACTGAGCTACCTGAGAACCCCGATCTAAATGCAAATATACAATGTTAATTCCCAAGCGCCAAATGCTACAAAACCGTTGCTTTGATCTTGCAAATGGCGGCCTCTTTATTAAGAAGACCTTTCATTAGGATTTTACATTACATTATAAAGCCAGTCTGAGCGTATATATATGTATCCTGTAGAAACTAGAACGATGATTGGAATATTAAGTTATCAGGCTAAATCTACAAAAAGTTGAAAAATTTACTTATTTAGGAACAGTGATAAATGTAAATGGGAAAATACAGACTGAAATCAGTAAAAGAATAGAGAAAAGTTTAAAAGTCTAACTAAATAATTAATCTGGAATAAAGATGCACCCACCGGCAATGTATAAAACTTATTTCAAACCAGTTGTAACACATGCAGCTGACACTTGGACATACACAAAGAAGGACTTGAACAGAATCCAAGCTACAGAGATGAAATTCTTGCATGGAATGGTACATAAAACAAGGAGAGGTAGAATAAGGAATGACAAAATCAAGGAGACATTAAATGTAGAAAAATTAACAAGACACAGAAAAAAAAATTGACTAAAATGGTTTGGACATTTAAAAATAATGTAAAAAGAAAGACTACCACAAAGACTATTAAATCTCAAGATACAAGGAGGAAGACACGAGGTAGACCACCTTTTGAAAGCACTAATTAGAGGTTTAATTCCTCTTTTAACTTTCTGCTATTTTGTGACTACTTAAATATGTTCACTAAATAATAAGGGAAATAAAAAAAAGCTTAAAACCTATAAAAAGTAATAAATAGTTTAAAGATAAGTGTAAGAAACTCTTTCATGCCAAATATATCAACTTATGATAACGGTATCGGGGAAGAAAGATGGATTAACCAAGTGAAGAAAAGTCTGCATGAGAGAGGATACGACTGTGAAGAACTAAAAAGAAGCAAAGCATGGGAAGATAGAGATGGTTGGAGGCATATTTGGAATTGACCTTCCAAAAGGAGGACGTGAGAAGAGGAGGATGATGATGATTGACACGTATTAAATGAGTAATAAAAACATTGAAAGCTAATTACCTGAGATGTTACAAAAAAAACTAACTACTTTGATCAATTTGCATTTATAGTTCAATTCAATTAAAATATCTTACGTAATGTGTATAATTATGGATTGCACATAACTTGCTAAATTCATGTAATGTGCTTTAATTTGTAGCAACCTTGACAAAGCTTCTGCTAAATGAAGCAATTAACAACTCCCACAGGTGAAACATAATCCCTCCACCTCTACACTGAGCAGGCAGCTGTACTTGAAGCTACATTGTCAACCTGACAGACTCACTGAACATAACACAATGTTTGTAAAACACACAAGATAAATTGTGATTTTCTTCATGTTCTTGTAAGTATTAAAATATTAAGTTATACATATACAATACACCGTGTCATGGATACAGGTATCAGTAGATAATTGTCCCATCATTTAATAACAAGAACAAATATGTATTAATTAAATAAAAATAAAACTTAGTTTTATTTGATTTTCATATTTATTAAGATATAATTCAGTGACAGCTGTTTCGGTACACTGTACCTTCTTCAGACATGTTAACAAATTATGAATTGTGTTATTATAGTACATATCAACTGATCTAAGCAACAATACAACAATAATTTATTTAAATTTTTTAATTTAACAAAGGCAATTCATTCAAATCAAGTTGAGAATGTAACAGTTTATTACTACTTTTCAATTTGTTTATTTCTACAGCCTCCAAAAGGTCCAACTTCTTACCCTTATCACAATATGCTAACCACCTATTCCAATTTAATCATTGTTTCGATCCAAATTTTGAAATTTTACATGTTTGTATAAGGGTAAGAAGTTGGACCTTTTGGAGGCTGTAGAAATAAATAAATTGAAAAGTAGTAATAAACTGTTAAATTCTCAACTTGATTTGAATGAATCCCCTTTGTTAAATTAAAAAAAAAAATTATTGTTGTATTGTTGCTTAGATCAGTTGATATGTACTATAATAACACAATTCATAATTTGTTAACATGTGTGAAGAAGGTACAGTGTACTGAAACAGCTGTCACTGAATTATATCTTAATAAATATGAAAATCAAATAAAACTGTTAGTTTTATTTTTATTCTTTATAAGTTAATTTTAAGAATTCCATTTATTTAGACATTTGTTATGGATAACATTGAAGGTAAATTCCATATGGTGGGATAAGCATATTTGGAAAGACACAAAAAAATATATTGGTAAAATATTGGTGGAATCTGTTGCAATGTACGGAAGTGAGATATGGACAATCAATAAATACAAGAATAGACTAATAGCTCTAAAAAATGGATTATTTACACAGAAGTGCCAGAAAGTCAAAATTAGAACATGTCACAAATAAGGAAATTAGAAACATAATGGAAGCAGAAGAAAGCATAATTGGAAGAATTGAGGAGAAGGAATTAAAATGGTTAGGACATGTCTTAAGAATGGAAGATGAGCGATGGCCAAAGCAACTATATCAATGGCATCCGACCAGAAGGAGGAAGAGAGGGAGACCAAAGTTAACATGTAAGGAAAACATGAAGACAGTAATGTAAGCAAGAGGACTAAGCATTGAAGATGCCCAAGACCGTAGGCTTTGGAGGTTTGGCACGGGAAGCAGCTGTAAAAACCCAAAGACAGATAGATAAATTTAAGTGACTATTTAACTCATGCCCCAAATGGGAGTCAATGACCAATCACTTTTCAATGAATTTTGATTTACATCCAATCACAGTCATGTTTCGCATCGAATTTATCAAGTAAAGTTCATCATATTACAGAAAGCTCCTCCTTTTTAACATTCTGAATACGTCATAGGATTATTTTGCAGTGACTGACTCTCTAAGAAATACGGCTACCAGATTGTATATATAGTGCATGAATGTCAGGACATAGTGCATGCGGGAGATAATATAAAAACATTTGTAGCAATTGATTGTACCATCAAAAAAAAGAAACCACTGTTTCCACTTTCTTAAATAAATTATTTTCTAGGAAATGACATTGCAGAAAAACATAATTGACATATTTACATCATAGGATATCAGAAATTAATTAATACCTATAATGTTGGTTATATATTTCTCCACTAGGGGCATTATTACAATATTGTGATCCTTTGGCAATAAATAATATGATCTGTTGCAGTGATGAACAAATGAAGCATACCAATTGTTTCTCATTTGCTTTCAAAAATCGCCATTTACATTAAATAAATAAATATTTTAAAATAATTATAGTTAAATAATGATTTGTGAGTAAACAGCTTAATTTTATTCATTAAATAGTCCTAACAAATGCCACTCTTGATTTCCAAATTATCTATATAAATTGGAAATCACTCATGGCATTACTTATGATAAATCTGTATTAATGTTATTTCGCACAACCAGGCAGACATAATGCTCCAGTGAGCGTAACTTTGTTCTCCTCATGGCCACACACATTGTCATTTTTCATGGACATTCTCATTAACATCTCATGTAATTTTACTTGTTTTTTTCAGAATCATGCAAGCCTCTTGCAGAATTGTGAGTATAAACCCGGGAAGCTTCTTGCATACTCATTTGCTTAGGAAAGAATATGCAAGTATGTTCTATGTTTCATATCTTTTTGTCTGACTTACTAACCAAACTCACTGCAGGTTTATGGCCACATGGACATAAGCTCTCCATACATATCTATCCTGAGCTAATGCTTTCCAATCATTCCCTGTATAATCTACTTCCCTCAAATCATAATTAATGTTATTCTCTCACCTCATTCTTGGTTTACCAACTGGGCGTTTTCCTACAAGAAGCTTCTATGCACATCTTTGAATCCCATTCGTGCCACATTTGCTGCCCAGAGCAGTTTACGAGACTTAACTGTTCTTATTATATCTGGCTTCCTATAAAGACCATGTAGTTCACTGTTATGAAGTCTTCTCCATTCACCTGTCTATTCCTAACAACTTTACTCTCAAATACTTGTAATCAATCTCCTTTCCTCCCTTAAAGTAAGAGTCCATGTTTCGCACCCATATAATATAACTGGTAGAATAATAGTTTTATATATTTTCAGTTTAACGTTTTTTGAAAGGAGTTGGGACATCAAGAGTCTCTGCAATACATAATAGCACGCATTTCCAGTATTGAGCCTATGTTTAATTTCTTTGTGCATCTCATTCCTATTTGTGATTATTGTTCCTAGGTATTTGAATTCAGCCACTTCCTCAAAATTTCCCTCATTTTTCATTAAGTGTCCATTTCCATTATATAATGTATTACTATGTGTAACCATATATTTAGTTTTATTGATATTTACTTCCAGTCCCAATTTCTTAATGTTTCTCTACAATAACTGATTCTACTTCTAACTGTTCTAAAATTTCTTCATTATTTTTTTCAATTTAAAAGAGTGTATCCTGCTGTCCTTCTGAGAAATTTAATTTCCGTTGCTTTGATTCTGCTCCTGTGTATTTTTCCTTAATGTCCAAATCTCACTTCCGTATAAAAGAGAAGGTAATGCTAAAGTATTATATATTTTTATTCTTGCAGATTTTTGTATTAATTCAACTTTTAATGTATTACTTATTATTCCTAAGATTTGTGTAAATTTGGTGATTTTTTTGTTCATTTTGATAAGATATCTGACAACTTAAATAGTTGAAATGTTGTACTTGTTCTAGACATTGGGTTATTGTGTATTATCTTACTTCTGATTGGATCTTCTCCTAAGAATACCGTTACTATTGACTTTCATAGTGCAATTTCCATCTCAAAATCTTTTAATATTTTATTTAGCATATATAGTCCTATTTGTAAGTTATTTTCTGAGTTGGAAATTATAACTTGATTATCTGCAAAGAGTACGGTGTTTAATGTATAGCTTCATTATGATGGTTGTCCAGCGGCTCACTTTGTTTCCCAACAGCTGTTATATATAATTAAATACGAACATGCTGACTACCACTACGTGAATGTTAACCATTGTCAAGCATTGTCGCGGCACCCGTAAACAGACAACCATCATAGTATAGATTAGGTTGTCTTTCATCCTAAAGTTTTGTAGACATCCATACTTTCTAATCTTATTATTTCTAATTTTATTCTTCCTAATCTTTCCTATTATTCTTCTGACAATTTCATTTCCTCAGCCTACATTTGTACACGTCAAATATGTTATGTGCCATTTACAATATAAAACAAAACTGAAAAAAAAATATCAGATGCTGAATTTTATAATCAGTGAGTGTTCTCGGAAATTAGTTTTTTATGTTTTGGGATCCTACGGATCTAATGTCTCAGCGTTATTAACCTAAAACATAAACTCTTGCTAAATGAGAATGAGGTCAGTTGAACTCTGACCTAGCCTGACGTGTTAGGAATAAAATCTAAATTGAAACAAGCTGTGAGCTCAGTATGTACGTGCATGACGTATGAGGAATATAGCTGAAGTAAAAAAACAATCTTCTCTAGCAGGTTAGTAAAATATTCAGTTGCATAATATAGCATTTCTTAAAATGTCTTCTATATTAAGATTAACATATAGATGGTGGGCAATGAAAACCTCGTAACTCCATTTTGGTAAATTTTACACGAGAAACAAATAACAGTTTTAAATAATTTCAAATTGCAATAGTTCCCAAATATTTTACTACAGAATACAAGTGAAGTTCTTAATAAATTTAAAGTCCGTGTTCTCAACAGGTTATGCATCACATATTCCTGTGCTGGCTACTGGAGTTATGTGGTTTTCAATGACTCATGGAGTTACATGGTGTTCTTTAATAAATGAGTTGGAGAAAATGTTTTAACATCTCACCTCACAAAGTTGCGTGCCTTCACGATACCGGTTTCAAAAGTATAGTATTACTTCCATCTTCAGTCAAATTCCAACTGTTGAAATTTCGTCGTTAACATCATCTTCTGAACTGCCATCTGGTGTAGATTTTATGGACTTGGAGATTAAATTATTCTCGTCGGGGATATCGAAATTCATTGCTTTATATTTATTCTTTTGAATTTCGATATCCTCGACGAGAATAATTTAATCTCCAAGTTCATAAAATCTACACCAGATGGCAGTTCGGAAGATGATGTTAACGATGAAATTTCCACAGTTGGAATTTGACTGAAGATGGAAGTAATACTACAGAGTGATTCAGAAATATGGCTATACGTTTGATCGCATTTTGTGACTAAAATATTATTATTAAAGGAAATACGATATTACCATTGGAAAGGGAATCCTTCAAATTACAACAATAGAACAAAACAAAACAAATCACTGCTCACGTGCAGCTTGGCAGGTTGATTTTTGTGGGCTAGTGTCGAACGCCTCCACAATTCTCTTCGTTGTTTCTACATCCATGCTAATGCGAGCCCTCCCAGGAGGTTTGATTTTTTGCATCCTTCCCGTTTCCAGCAGTCGATTTCTCCACTTCCCCAAAGTCGACGGATGTAATGCTACGTTAAACTCACGTCTTGCCCGTCTTACGGCCGCACGATCATTAGCATACGTTATTGCCCATGCAGCAATTGTAATTTGCTGTTGCATATTCAATGCCATTTTGACTAATGACGTAAGTTCTACACTGTTTTATTTTATTCCATTGTAGTAATTTGAATAATTGCCTTTCCAACGGTAATTTCATACTTCCTGTAATGGTAATATTTTGATCACACAACGCGATCAAACGTATAGCCATATTTATGATTCACCCCGTATACTTTTGAAACGGGTATCGTGAAGACACGCAAGTTTGTGAGGTGAGATGTTAAAACATTTTCTCCAACTCATTTATTAATATAAATACCTCATAGTGTTTCTGCCACTGTACATTTAATTAAAAGGTTTTCATTGCCTACCATCGATATGTCTTCTTTTTTGTGGACACATTTATCTTTTTTTTTTTCATATTAAAAATAGTCTTGGTAGTTTTCAAAATTATAGAAAATTATTTTTCGTGATGTGGATCACTGGTTTAAAGATTCATTATTTTTAGAACAAACTTAAATGTTTACTCTTTTTCCAGTGAACAACTTGGTAGCACGTGGGGCTTGTATCTCAAATTCACTGGTTTTTATCTTCAATCAATACAAATGTTAGATTGGATTCATTTCACCATTAATCATTTATAATTAACTAGCTAACACCCGCTGTGATTAGCTAAACAGCATTTAATTATAAGCCAAGAGGTTCAAGGAACGTAGGAAGGCCACTGAAAAGATGGGCAGAACAACTGTGAGGCGGAACAGGCAATTTGCCTAGCCCGTGAAGTGAAGAAGAAGATGCCCGGTGCGCTGCTACGCCTAAATAAATAATTATTGAGGGTTAATTAATTTTTCGGTATACACTGCAATGAACCAAACATGGCGGTTGCTAGAATAAATTTTTAATTTCAAATTTCAGGTAAACTCCCAATTCTAACGGTCGGATTTCACTGATTTTTGGATAAAACATACCTCTGTTTATTTTAATGGGATATTCTGATTTTTGTTGTGAAATGTCAAATATTGCGATCGCTGGAGCGATTTTTAAATTTTTGTTTCAGGTGAACTCCTGTACCTAATGATTTTAGAAGATAATACATAACAGCTAAACAGTGGCCTCATCTGAAAACCTATTTATACAAATTTTTACAAAGATAGGTTGAACGGTTTAGAAGTTTATAAAGGACAAACATACATTCATTTTTATATACAGGACTAGTCAAAAAGGAGGAACAGACTTCAAACTACAATAAATAGAAACACAATTCCAATGTCCCTGGAAAGAAAAAAGTTTGAAGTTGCTATCACAGTTGCATTGGCAATGTCGCTTGAAGTTGTGATCACAGTTGCATTGGTGCTGTTGGATTGGAAGAGAGGAGGAGCAGAAGATCAACTTCACTGCAGGTGGCCTCCCAGGTCACCAGACCTAACCCTGTGTGATTTTTATCTGTGGGGTTACGTAAAAGACTGTGTTTTATTCCCCCTATGCCTGACACCTCTTGGAATTCTGCAACATCAAATTGTTGAAGCTGTGAATTCAATAACTAGAGACCAGCTGATTCATGTGTGGCAAGAAATAAGCCACCGTTTTGGTATTTGTCGTGTAACACATGGTGCTCACATTGAATGCATAAAATAGTTAAATTTGAACTTTTCTCTTTCCAAGAACGTTGGAATTGTGTTTATATTTTTTGTAGTTTGGAAGAAACAAATGTTTGAAGTCTGTTTCCTTCTTTTTGAATAGTCCTGTATATAGATTTGTAGTTTTCTAGTAGTTAGCTCAGGTTTTATAAAATTATGGCTGTTCCTGTTCTTTTATATGGATCTAAATCTTGGGTACTTACAAAAAAATATATATCTCACACATTCAAGCCACTGAAATGAAATTTTTAAGATCCATAAAAGGATGTATATGCATGGATAGATTACATAATGAGTCAATAAGAAATGGACTAAGATATTTTCAATACTCAATTATTGTATATCTGGCTTAACTTGGCAAAGACAGAGATGGAAATATAAGGGTTACATCGTTGACCACTTTTGCCCAGTAACAAAAGAAAGAACCCACCCTGTTGAGTGTTTTCCTCTTCCCCCTTACGCCTATTAACATCTGGTGAAGAAACACCCGACAACACTGGTGCGAGTAAGAGAGGTGAGTACAGCTGTTTCTTTCTATAAATTTCTTGCAAAGTTAAACCCAACGAACTATACTAGATTATAAAAAAATGAAGACATCTTAGAAGAATTACGCATGGAACCTTTAGAAAACAAAATTTCTGATTATAATGCAAGATGGATAAAACATCATATTTGAAGAGAAAAATTATACACCCAGACTGAGACTCGAACCAGGACATTTGGCTTTCCAGGCCAATGCTCTACCAACTGAGCTACCGGGGTGAGTTACAATCTAAACGCAAATTTTTCTCTTATATACGTTGTAAATTTCCTCAAACCAAATGCTACAAAACCTTTGTTCCTATCTTTGCAAATGGCGGCTTCTTTATTAAGAAGACATTTAAAATATAAAATTATGAAATATTTACCTAAAAGGTCCATCTCCTTAGGTAAATATATTATAATTTTATATTTTAATTTTGAATAATACCTCAACGGAACTTTATCATGAATTTTATTAATGTTGAAGAAGACATTTGGGAACTTTTATATTACATTATAAGCCAGTACGGCTGGTTTTTATTATTCATTTTATATGCCTCAATGATGGATAAATCATTTGAAGAGAAAAAATATACGCCCAGACTGAGACTCGAACCCAGAACCTTTGGCTTTCCGGGCCAATGCTCTACCAACTGAGTTACAATATAAACGCAATTTTTTCTCCTATATACGTTGTAAATTCCTGCAAACCAAATACTATGAAACCTTTGTTCCTATCTTTGCAAATGGCAGCTTATTTATTAAGAAGACATTTATTTCGGAATTTTTACATTACATAATAAAGCCAGTACGGCTTCTTTCAACGTTTTTATTATTCATTTCTTACATCTGATGGATAAATCATATTTGAAGAGAAAAATTATACACCCAGACTGAGACTCAAACCCAGGACCTTTGGCTTTACGGGCCAATGCTCTACCAACTGAGTTACAATATAAACACAATTTTCTCTTATATATGTTGTAAATTCCTGTGGACCAAATGCTATGAAACCTTTGTTCCTATCTTTGCAAATGGTGGCTTCTTTATTAAAAGACATTTGGGAATTTTTATATTACATTATAAGCCAGTATGGCTTCTTTCGATGGATACAACATGTTTATTGAATGGAAGATCACAGGATACCCAAGAGATGTTAAGCTTATCAACCTGCAGGAAGAAGAAGACCAGGATGTCCATTCAAAAGACTTTTGGATGGTGTTTTCCATTGAGACTGAAACAGGTCAACAAATGGCCTAATTTCGTGAATGGACTATGATGATGATGATGATGATGATTCATTCTAAAAGAGAGTTAAGTAAGTGGCACTTTAGTTATATTTGAGTTGTGTTTTAACTCACCTCATATTTCTTGATTTTTATGCAGACTGGTTTCACCACTGACTGTGCAACATTCTCGATGCTTCACAACTGTTGTCTTGCTGTTATCCCTCCTGCAAATTGATTTCTGTGCCCTCTGTTGGTTGACCGATGAACTTCCATATACATTTTTTTCACTTTCACCGGGAATTTCAAAATTCATGGTTTTCTTTTTATTCTTGCATATGTAATAAATTTTCTCCCAAATTGGGAGTTCCTCAGATTTTGAGAGAAAATTTACATCTGCAAGAATCAAAAGAAAACCATGAATTTTGAAATTCCCGGTGAAAGAGAAAAAAAAAATTTATTTGGAAGTTCATCGGTCAACTAACAGAGGGCACAGAAATCAATTTACAGGAGGGACAACCACAAGACAACAGTTGTGAAGCATCGAGAATGTTGCACAGTTAGTGGTGAAACCTAGGTCTGCATAAAAATCAAGAAGTATGAGGTGAGTCATAACACAACTCAAATATAATTAAAATAACCCTCATAGTGTTATTTCCTACATATATTTAATTCAAAGAGGTACTTTATTCATGAGGGGATTGTTTACAGCCAAGGTTACACTTTACTCTCGTATTTTACATGCTATTTTTTCTAACAAGATCAAGCACTGCACGCTCAAACCCACCTTAAAATTTCTTCCAGAGAACGTTGTGATGTACCAAAGTCATGTCCAAGAAATTATCTGCAGCTTTTAACTGCAAGGCACTATAATCCAGCGCCAAATCTCTCATATTTAACTTTTATAGGAATTAATCACTATGAGGTTTAATTTATGGTGAAATTAAATGTTTCTTACCTTATAAAAGAAACAGAAAAATAAAATTCAAGAAATTCACTTACCATCCATAGAAACACCATAAATTTTAAAAAAATTTCAAGAAGTTTAATATAAGATTACATTAAAGAATGAATACATCCTTAATATTAAAAGCAATAAAAATGAGAGAATTGAAAATGAAAACAAATCAGGAATTTATCAGATCAAATGCAGGGATTGTGACAAAATTTATATTGGAAAAACAAAAAGAAATTTGAAAACAAGGGTGAAAGAAACATTTTAGAAACGTCAAAAATGGAGAGAGAAGTGGAAAATTCAGCAGTAGCTGCTCATGCTTGGGTCCGAAAAACATTTAATTGAATCAAAAGCCAGTCTAATTAAACAAATAGACAAACAAAAGAAAACTCATGGTTTGGGAAAAGATCCACATTCAGGAAAACAAAGGAACTTCGAAATTTTCCGCAAATTTTGACCTGATCCAGAGGTTCATCGGTCCACCAACAGAGGGAAGAAGAAGAGTTTCTTCCGATCGACATAACATCAGTCGCCAAGATTGTACTGAAGATGAGACCGTTATGGTCTCGAAATCGTGATCTACTTAGAAGATTTATACGAGGAGAGGTGAGAAACAAATTTAATTTCACCATCGCCAAATCTCTCATTTAAACTGCAGAGAAGTAATAGAACTCCTGATCAATAACCCTAACTACCTGACTCCACTCCACTCATACTCAAGCAGAAACATACAGTAGATGTTGTTGTTTTCAAATGCTGGGCCTTGGCAACGAAGCCATTAGCGTTCTTGCTCTCCAATATTTCTCTATGGTGGATCCAACAGGTAATACTTCACAGGTTTGTAGATGTTCTTCATCTTTGTTGCATAGAGGACAATTTGGATTCGTGTGTAGATTCGTATTTTATATAAATGTTTGGCCAAATAGTCATGTTCTGTAAGCAGTCTAAATTTTGCTACTGTAGTTTTACGTGGAATTTCTGAAATAATATCTGGCTTCTTTACTAAAATATTCCATTTTTTGTCTTTGGCTTTATTACATAGGTCTAGGTTTTGTTTGATTTTATATTTGTTTTTAATTATTCTTTTTATGGATGCAAAAGGTAAGCTTTTAGTAGATGCATACAGTAGATTGATTCATGTATTTTATGTATTTTGGGCTGAATGGCAGCAGTCTGGTTTTATTAATACTCAACGTTTCCAACACACACGGCCAACATTTGAAGAGTTAGGAGGTCAAAGAGCACGCAGAACCTCCTGAGGATGTCTACCGCACTAGTAGATGAAATTTCTTCTTCCTTCTAAGTATTAGGCCAAGGCCTGTTACAATCCTACAGAAAATTTTCCCTCCAGCGTTTCATAGGATGGCCCAGAGATCTTTTCATACTTTGGTCGTCATAAGTTTGATCTTTCGAGGAAATTCTCGTATAAGACTTGAAAGCATAATAATAGTCCCTTCAATTGGTTGCTAGCCAAAGGAAGGCAAGACAAGTGATCGGGCTCCCATCTTATAGCCTCTGGTTAGGCTTTTCTGGAGAAGAAAAGAAAATAAAGGAAAGAAGAAATGGAAGAAAGGAAAGACTCCCTAGCCCTAAGATGCCCTAATAGCGTCGTGGTCGAAAAAACAAGAGTTAACCAAGAGAGGTTAGATAGTAAAGTTAAAAGAGTCTGGTATAAGTAAGTGGAAGAAAGCAAGAAATACCAGATCGGTTAAAGATAAAAACAAAATGTTGAGTGTTAAAACCAGACCACGGCCATTTAGCCCGAAAGACATGAATCAAGACACCTGCCGTCAAAGTCTACAATTTTACATACAGTAGATTGCCATTGCTGGATCCTCGTTTCAATTTCTATGCTGTTAAAAGCAGCAGATAATTTTTTAGACGCGATCTCTGGGAAAAATTTCAAGGTAGGTTTTGGCATGCTATGGTTAACAGTTCTGTTGTAAGTCCTCATATTTGCTAACTAACTAACTTACTGGAACTATCGAACCCATAGGTTCATGGCCATGCAGACATAACCTCTCCATATATCCCTATCCTGAACTAATCCTTTCCAATCATTCCATGTATAATCTACTTCTCTCAAATCATAATTACTGTTATTCTCCCACCTCATTCTTGGTCTACCAGCTGGGCGTTTTTCCTCTGGTTTTCCTACAAGAAGCTTCCATGCACGCCTTTCATTCCCCATTCGTGCCACATGTCCTGCCCATCGCAGTTTATGTGAACTTAAATGTTCTTATTATATCTGGCTTCCTAGAAAGACCCTGTAATTCATTGTTATGCAAGTCTTCTCCATTCATTCTCCATTCACCTGTCAGTTCATCTCTCTTTGGTCCAAGCAAAACATTTTCGCTAAGAACTTTAATCTTATTCGCAAATACTTGTAATCTCCTTTCCTTCAATAAATCTAATCTAAAGTAAGAGTCCATATTTACATTCACATCCATTAATATTAACTGGGGTTGTAACTTGGAGTAAACAATTTTAAATGAAGATCTACAAGATAACCAACAAGAGTTGGACAAATCATCTGAGTAGAATGGTACAAGAAATAGACCTTCCAAAATTGGCAATTCAATATATACCCCAACTGGACCAAGGACAGAAAAAAAACATTGGTTTTAAAAAATCAAGACTCATCTTTGCTAGTTTACCGTACATGCCACAATGGCCTAAAATGGATTTGGTTCATGATGATGCTAATATAACTGGTAGAATAATAAGTTTTATAATATCTCTTATTAGCCTCCCATTCTTTTTGTATATCAGTTTCTTCTTTGTTTGCCACATTGTCATCTGAAGATTTCAGGTACTTCAAATCTATTAGGGCAATTTTAAATTTATATTCTGCCGCCGTTTTCCTTTCAACAAGTTTTTTTTAAATCAAATTTTTCAGAATCATCTTTAGAGTAGCGTTTTTTTTCCTTTCTCCTCTTCATAAGCGCTAGCTGTTGTCTGATTTTCACCCTGACGCAGAATGATGGTCGCGAATTGGCAAGGTCTGTCCCTCTAACTGATCTAAACATCAATGATGTCTACGGTGGCCAGCGTTTGTCCACTAATACATGATCTATCTGGTCCTCATATTTGCTAAGAAATTTAATTGGATTTCTGAAAGAATCTTGAATACTTGCAAATTTTGAAGACTTTTTTTTATTTAAGACATGGATCCTGACTCTGAAGATTTTCAGGCTCGTAAAATATCCTTAAGCCTGAACAAAAAGGCCTCTAAGCAAAATTTACTGAATTTTCCCGTCCTAGTACTACCTTGGTTTCCTAGATGTCGGTATGAGGTGGAATGCTGACCATGGGCCAGTCCAATGACATCTACACGAAAACAAGTATAACTAAATTAGTATGGTTCAAATTATTCCCTGTAGGGGGAGAGCGCCTAAATCTCTCAAGGGCTAACAAGAAGATTTAAGTGATATTTAACTACGAGGTAATGATGGCTGTATTTACTTCAGGCTCTCAACACGCTCATGTAAAACAATATCTGATAATAACAAAGTTGCCTTCAGAAAGATAAACTAATTTTTCTCATAATCATTTGAGTTGGTGTTTACTTGATGAAAATCCATATTCATTAATTAAATAAAAATAAAACTTGGTTTTATTTGATTTTCATATTTATTAAGATATAATTCAGTGACAGCTGTTTCGGTACACTGTACCTTCTTCACACATGTTAACAAATTATGAATTGTGTTATTATAGTACATATCAACTGATCTAAGCAACAATACAACAATAATTTATTTAAATTTTTTAATTTAACAAAGGCGATTCATTCAAATCAAGTTGAGAATTTAACAGTCAATTCCAATTTAATCATTGTTTCGATCCAAATTTTGAAATTTTACATGTTTGTGATAAGGGTAAGAAGTTGGACCTTTTGGAGGCTGTAGAAGTAAATACATTGAAAAGTAGTAAAAAACTGTTAAATTCTCAACTTGATTTGAATGAATCATCTTTGTTAAATTAAAAAATTTAAATAAATTATTGTTGTATTGTTGCTTAGATCAGTTGATATGTACTATAATAACACAATTCATAATTTGTTAACATGTCTGAAGAAGGTACAGTGTACTGAAACAGCTGTCACTGAATGATATCTTAATAAATATGAAAATCAAATAAAACTGAGTTTTATTTTTTTTAAATTAATTTTTCTCAGTTTAAAAATTACCTCAAGGGTGTCAGTTTCTCATGTCCCAATACATTAAAAAGTTAAGAATTTCTACTTTTTCTTCTTTTTGAGCTCTCTTTAAGAAAAGCAAAACATACAATTAAACTAATTATCATAATAAATTTGTTTACACAAGTAGAGAAGAAGTACGGACAAACTATTCAGGATAGGTACAATACGCTACAAGCAGGAAGGCTGGGAGTTTTTTGGGTCCTGAATGGGTCAGGATTTTCAATCTGGCCCTGGGGTCAACTAAGCCTCTAATGGAAATGAGTATCAGACACATGTTCTGGGTAAAGGCGGCCATCATGCAGGGCTGACAATCTAGTGCCGATTGTCTAGAAAGGTGGGAGCCTTAACCTTCTACTACTCCAAGGGTCTCTTAGACCTGTAGTGGGACCACTTTCAGGATGTGTGTTCCCGCTCATCACTTTTATAACATACATACACTTGGTTGAAAGGAATATTTTCCATTGGATGATTTAGAAACTCTCAGGTAGGGATCCCATACCACTGCCTTTTCAGTAAGGATATTAATTAGATAAGGATAAAATTTTAAATCTATAGAATACAATTCTGACCCAAATTTAATTTTTTTTCATTTGTCATATCGTTGGCTGATGATCAAAACCCCGAAACTCCATTCAAGAATAAAATGTGGATTTTTGCAATATTCGATAAGAAAAGACATTGTCTGTGTGCTATTAAAGTGTTGTAACTCCAAGATGATTTTGCTGCCATCTATTAATGATTACAAAAACCATTTCTTCATCTATTAACCTCAGACCCAAAAACTCGCATCTCTGGCAGGTAGCAATAGTCTGCTCTAATCTCAGGCCCAAGAACTCGCAACACTTTTCAAAAACTAAGTTAAAAATGTAGTAGATTTTGACTTAAAAAATCTTTAAAATCAACCAGTTATTAGATTTCTTCTTCTCCATTGCCGCATTAATATTAATTTCACAAATAATAAGGGGACCGACTGGTGAAAATGTTGAAAAATCACAAAAAATGCATTTTTTATTTGCTTTTTAATAACTTTGATTCTTTAGGAACATTTCATGTAAAAATGTTTATTGTAGGAGCAAAATTGATTCCGTGACGTAAGAGTTTAAATACCATTGCACGTGTGGTCAGCATTACTACTTACACTTCAATATGTGTTTTTTCCGTTTCCATTTTTTTGACATTTTCCAAAACTTAAAATGCTCCTTACGATGCAATTTTTATGCTATCAAAGTGAAATTTTGTGGTTACACTCCCCAATATATGCTAATTCAAATTTTCTATGCAGTTAAGTTATGTAGGTAGGAAATAACACTATGAGGTTTATTTTAATTTTGTTGAGTTGTTTCTTGACTCACCTCATACTTTCGTAACTCCCTTGCATATCTAGATTTCGTCACTGACATTCTCAATGTTGTTCACGTTCAGATTTTGTCACTGTATTTGTGACATTCTCAATGCTGTTCACGTGAACATAGATATGCGGGGGAGTTAAGAAGTATGAGGTGAGTCAAGAAACAACTAAACAAAATTTCTATGCAGTTACTTGTCTAAGACATGTGTTCTTTTAAATTGAGATGGAAAAAATAATGAGACTGACAAAAATTTTTTTTTTCAAAAAATGAAAAATAAGCTTTTTTTTTTTTGCATAGTAAATATTTTTAGTGGAATCATAAAGATTCTGAATCTCAAATTTCATCAGAAAATATTTAAAAATGCATCTTAAGGAGCATTTTTTAGAAAATGTTAAAAAAATAGATTTAAAAAATCATAATTCTGAAGCTATTGTATTTATAAACACCAAACTTCACATAAACGTTTCTATAAGCACAAAATGTGATAAAAATTTCAAAACAATCAGATGAAAACTAAAAAAAAATTGAATTTACCAGTCGGTCTCCTTCTTTAATGGGTTTATTACATTATTCTTTTTTTTCAATAATGGAGTGGAGGTTTGATTGCCGTTCAACGTTATATAGTATATCATATATGCATGTGCAGATAAAGAAAAATCTGTCCAAATAACGTTCGACTGCTTAATAATATGAATATGGTCAGAATTTAATCTACAGACAACAAAGGATGTGATGGAATGGACACATGTACATGCAGGCATGCACACAGTCAGAGTTAATACCAACATTCAAACATCTAATATTTTATATAATTAATCATATTTACATAATCTCATTTTACAATCAAATAACTTAAAGTGTCAAATGTCTGAAAGGCTACATTTTACAAATAGGAACATGAAAAGAAGAATAACGTGCAGGATTCAACATAAATACAAATAAATTACTACATTATTTACTTCTAATAAGTGATTGGTTAAATAAAGAATGTCATAAAACATAAATAGGATACATTGTAACTTCTGATATGTAGTCTGTAAGTTAATATTTGGAAATTTGGGACATGTTTAGTAATTTTGGATAAAAGACATACATTTTATATACTGTCAGTCTTACTAATAAAAATCTCTTATACAAGCTTTCATCAGTTGTTTAGTTATACAATGTATAAGCCTTATGTAGATCATGTATAATTTCCTTACTAATAAACGTTGTGCCGGAGCTATATAACAATACAACCGTTATACACAATACGTCACATATTTGTCATCATTATGACGTCAGAACAATATTACCGCGCAGTTCGTAACAGAAATAAAACAACATCAACTAGTGATTAATTGTGTAAGAAATGAGTATGGATAAGAATTTATAGATTCCCTAATTGGGGAGGTACGGAAAAATTAAGTGTGTTTTAATTTATATACATTTTCCTTTACGCTATGTCAAATATATCATAGAATTAGTTTTGCAGATAATGTGCTGCCATCTAATGTCAAGAATTTCGAACAATTGTTGGAAACTAATAAAAGTTTTTCCCATTACTTATGAATTATATGCAGTGTTTTAAGATGCGTTAGAAAATGTTCAAAATAGTAGGAAATGTTACCGACAATACAATAACACTTTAAGCAAAAAAAAAAAAAACAATTGCAGTTTGATCGGGAATCGAACCTAGGACCTCACAGACCGTAGTCAGAAGCTCTAACCACAAGACTATCAAGCTAACATGTAGGTTGCAGCAATAATAGTACCTCTATAATTAAATACATTTTTATATCGGTATGTGTATTATGTATTAATGATGCAAGGAAGTTTTGTTAAAATAATATTACGAAGCATTTAAACTACATTCAGGTTAAATCTTGTCTCACAGCAACTATTGTAAAACATATTCTTTTGTGAATCAATGTTCAATTTTAAAATTTTATTAGGCCTAATCGAGAATGAGTGTAACAAAAGGCATTTTATGATGCCTTTATTTTCCTACCCAGAGCTTTGTTAATATTATTTATGTCCTGTGCATCCATCAAACAGTCGTTAAAGAGTTGCATTTTGCGTTAAATTTAAGGAAACTTTCATCAATATCATAAGAAAACAATCAGTTGATCTTGAAGTCCGACATTTTGTCTAGTTTATACAATCCTTAAACAAGGCTGGAGGCATGTATAATGATTCCCATGTAAAGTTGTACACCTCTTATTCACTAAACAGCTAATACAGTGTTTATTGGTAAGAATTTTCAACTGAGATGCGTATAAACCTTGTATAAAAGTTATATATGGATTATTAGTAAGAGGGTGTATATATAAATTGACATATTAAGGTGGGCAGAAAATCAAGAAAAGTTGAAAATGATTAATAAATAGGCAAAGAAAATGAGATGAAATGAATAAGAATTTAGATATCAAAGATGTGCTAAGAAGTGTACAAAATTAAGGAATGAATTTCATGACAAGAAAAGGAATGGAAATGATATAGGAAAGATTTTTAGAGGATAAAAAAGGCAAACAACTCAATGTTATTAAGAGCACCCAGTACTTATTTGGGTTAAAAAATTTATCTTTTTTCCTTTTGCTTCAAAAAATCCAGGAGGCCTAGTTTATCGACATGTAATATTATTTGTCGATTTTGGACATTTAAACCCATAAAAATTGATTTTTAAAAATGGTGTCTCTGTGTTCTGTTAATGTGCATATTTTTTTTGTTTTTTTTTTCATTTTCCCGTAACTTGTATTTTTTTTTAATATTTTGGTACACTTTTCTCTGAAATGATGAAAGATAGAAGAATAATTTTTGGATATGGCAGTTTAGAGAGATCTATAATAATAAGATAAATTTATCCTTTAGTAATGATAGTGTGTGAAATTTAAAAAAAAATATGCAGAATTTTTAACAACAATTTTTGGTCTTTGAATTTTTTTAAATAAATCACAATCCATATCTGAACAAAAGCCAACCTTATTATTGTCAAATGAACTATCGACGATAACATACTAAATTTTGTACACAATTGGATAAGTAGTTTTTTTTTAGAAAATTGTACCAAGACAACACTTTTAAGAAGTTTGATTTATTTTAATTTTTTTTTTGTATTTTAAATTACTCGTGTAGAAATATGTGTAAAAAGTTAACCAGAGTGTCATTATGTACAGGAAGACTTGTTTAATTAGTGACATAATTTTCATGCACATAACTTAAGAATAACCTAAGAAAATTATTTTTGTATTTTGCACATTTTTAAACCAAATTGCAAGGAAATTAGTACTGGGTGCCCTTAATAAGGTGTAGGTATTTGCTGATGATGGAGTATTATTACTAAGGGCCAACACACTCTTTCTATTCAGTAACAAAAAGAAAGTGTGGGATACAGTAAATATCAATGTGGTCACATACGAGAAAAAACACATTATGTAATGAAAATGGACAGCTAATGACAAATGAGGGAAATTTTGAGGAAGTGGCTGAATTCAAATACCAAGGAACAATAATTACAAATACCTAGGAACAATAATTACAAATAGGAATGAGAAGCACAAAGAAATTAAACATAGGCTCAATTCTACAAAAGCATGCTATTAAGCATTACAGGGACTCTTGTCATCCCAACTCCTCTAAAGAAAACGTTAAACCAAAAATATATAAAACTTTTATTGTCCCAATTATATTATATGGACGCAAAACATGGTCTCTTTCTTTAAGTGAGATTACGAGTATTTGAGAATAAAGTTGATAGGAAAATGTTTGGATAAAAGAGAGATGAAAAGAGATGCAAATGGAGAAGACTACATAACAGTAAGCTACATGATCTTTATACGAAATCAGATATAATAAAAACATTTAAGACTTGTAGGCTGCGATAGGCAGGACATGTGGCACAAATGGAAAATGAAAGAGAGGGTTGGAAATTTCTTGTAGGAAAACCAGAGGGAAAAAGCCCAGTTGGTAGACCAAGAATGAGGTGGGAGAATAACATTAACCATGATTTGAGAGAAGTATATTATACAGGGGATGATTGGAAGACATTAGCTCAGGACAGGGATGTATGCGCGGCCATGAACCTAAAGGTTCGATAGTACCAGTGAGTCAGCTACGATAATAATTCTTGACATATCATGTTAGTTAGATATTATTAAAATAATACTTTGTCTTATAAAAATACATTAACATTTCTGTAGACATTTGAAGAAAATGCTATTATTTACATATACATTCTTAATATAAGCCATTCAGACCACATGTCACCACGTTTATTTGGTATAAAGTATCACATAGAAATCAAGTTCACAACTGGTAATTACCGTATTTTTCAGTGTGTAAAAAAAAAAAACCTATGTAAAAATTCTGAGTCAACTAATCTTGAAAATTACATCTTTGCTGTTGAAACATGTTGATTCTTTCAATTTTTAATTGGTGAATTGGGTGTATTTACTACATTAAGTTATGTAGGTAGGAAATAACACTATGAGATTTTTTTTTTTTTTTTTTTTTTTAATTAATTTAACATTTCTCAATGAAAGATAAATTAAATTTGAAGAGAAAATTTTTTTTTTTTTTTTTAATTTTTTAATTTAATTTAACACTATGAGGTTTATTTTAATTTTGTTGAGTTGTTTCTTGACTCACCACATACTTCTTAACTCCCTTGCTTATCTAGATTTCTTCACTGTATTTGTCACATTCTCAATGCTGTTCACATTCACAACTGATGTCCAATAGTCTCCTCTCCTGCAGATTCAGAGTCTGCAGGAGAGGAGACCATTGGACGTCAGTTTGTGAACAGCATTGAGAATGTCACAAATACTGTGACGAATCTAGATAAGCAAGGGAGTTAAGAAGTATGAGGTGAGTCAAGAAACAAAATATTTTCTACATGTTTTACTATGTAAAAATGTTTAACCGGCTTTCACATTAATAAATACATGTTGGCTCTCTTCTATAAACTGTTCATTTTTCTCTTGCACATTCAAAAGATTAACAATAAATAATTAACTAAAATACTGTAGCATATCACATTAATAGGGAAAGCCAATGTTCTTATTTATTTGTATCCTTTCTTGTATGTACTAATATGAAATCAGTAAGGTAAATTTATGCTAAATGTCTGTAATATCCAGAAGTAACTGTACAGCAAAGAATCCAGAAAAAATGTAGTAAAGTATTCAATTTTTTTACTGAATTTCCATAAGTAGATTTGTTACAGTAAAAGAAAATCTTATTTTGAATTATAACCGTGTAATATACACCAAACTGTTATCAAACCATAAATAAACCAAGTATTAAGCTTTATTTATTTGGTTAGTTAATATATATTACACAATTAAAGTATAAAATTATAAAATAGTTACCTGCAAGGTCCGTCTCCTCAACTTTAAGTTGAAAGTATAAAATAAATAGGTAACAAGTTGGTTAAGCTCCTTGCAGTCTTCAATCTTTTCATTTTTGTTGGTTTTTATTAAATTACCTAAACTGTAATAAAAACCAACAAAAATGAAAAGATTCAAGACTGCAAAAAATCGGGAATTTATCAAATTAATTGTACATATGTGAAGGGATATACATACGAAAAACAAAAAGAAATCTAACTACAAGATTGAAGGAACACCTCAGAAATGTTAAAAATGGAGAAAGAAACAAAAAAATCTGCAATAACTGCACATGCCTGGTCAGAAAAACATAGAATAGAAACCAAAAACAAAAATTACTTAAACAATTGGAAAAAACCGAAGGAACTCACAATTTGGGAAAAAAATTTACATATGCAAGAATAAAAACACAACTATGAATTTTGAAATACCCGGTGATAAGGAGAGGGGATTGATTTGGAAGTTTGTCGGTCAGCCATTAGATGGCGCGGAGGTCAGTCTGCAGGAGAGGAGACCATTGAACGTCAGTTGTGAACATGAACAGCATTGAGAATGTCACAAATACAGTGACGAAATCTAGATCTGCGAGGGAGTTAAGAAGTATGAGGTGAGTCAAGAAACAAATCAACAAAACCCCATAGTGTCACTTCCTTCAAATATTAATCATAATAATACATACCTAGCATTCATGTAAACATTTATAGTGTTGGATATAAAAAAAAATCAAAATCCAATTTTTCACACTTTACAAAAAAAAATAATATAAATAAATAAATGGAATAAACTGAATTTCTTAAAAAATAATTAGTTTTTTTTTGTTCAAAGATGATGCAATGAAAAGTACAAATTAATTATCTTTTATGTCGTTAAAATATTTAGTTTTCTTCAAGTTTCAATGTTTTTAATCTAAAAAAAATGCACTTAGTTTTATACACTCTGAGTCCTGCAGTTTAAAATAGCTACTGTTATAAAAAAATGTTATAAAAGAATGAAGATTGAAGACACTATTTTAGATTATATTAAAACTCAGCAATTAAGATGGTATGGACATGTCCAGCGAATGGAAGAGGATCGGCTACCAAAATGTGTTTTGGAATGGAAACCTGAGGGAAGAGGAGGCAGAGGAAGACCTAAAACCTCCTGAATCAGGGAATATATTTATACATGAAGGAGAAACATCTACAACTAGGAGATTGGACGGACCGACAAAATGGCTATTAGGAATCGGACAATGTAAAAGGCATTAAGCAACCGATTATCTATCTATCTATAAAAAAGTTACTAAATATTATTATTATTTATTGAATTTCACAAAAAATGCAATAAAATTAATAAACTGAAATGGATTGTCCATTATTTAATTAAGGAGGAAAAAGTCAAGTATTAAGAAATAAATGCAAATGAACAATTTCAAAGATTTGTTTCATATATTGCAAACCTCAAATTTAAATATAATTTTCATCAATAAAGATTATATAACCAAATAATTAGCTGAAAAACACGGGTAACACAAATGTTAGAGAAAAGACAAAAATAAAATACTTTGGTAAACTTGATGAGTATCATGCAGTCCACAACATTTTCAGTCCATTAACATGCAAAACACACCAATAACTGGAGCTCATAAATAACTTAATAATAAGGGCAAACCTGCTGCCCTGTAGTCTATAGCTGTAACTTAATTTATATTTACAAATTTCTATTCAATTATGATATATGTAATAGCATAAATATAATTATTCATGTTCGTGAAAATTATTTCCAACTACTTTCACATATCCACAATGTGTCATCTCTATTATTAAGACATATCCTTGAAAAAGATATTCTATTAACAGCTCAAAAAAAAAAAAAAAAAGAGAAACATTCAACATTGGAAAGTTGTGTGAGATGTTCAAACTTTGAAAGTTTGAATTCATATTTATATCAAACATTCTATGAATTGGACGATGTTATGCATCAACCAGCTAAGTGCCATCTGTTGCACTGGTTCGTGAAGTAAATGTAAATACACTCTTAATGTCAAATCTTTAAATATAGCCTTCAAAAGAACACCAGATGGCAGTTTAGAAAATAATTTCTTCAAAAGAACACCAGATGGCAGTTTGGATAATTACCGGCAAAAGAAAAAAATTGACAGTTGTGAAAACAGCTGAGGATGGTGACGATGGTCGCTGATATTGCAGTGCTGTGTTTAAAAAAACATAGAAGTATGAGGTAAGAAGAAATCACAATTCATTCAATTCTTATGAATTAAATCTCATAATGTTAAAAATTCCGAAATTTATTATATAAATACAGCCTTATTATTTAAAAAAATGTAAATGACATCAGTCTTATCACAGATTCTATGTTTTGTAACAAATGGCTATGAAAAGAGATCTTTATAAATGCTAATCTAAATTTTGCAATATGCAGCTAAGCACCAAATGTTCCTGTTCATAGATCATTGGTGCAAGGAAAATAACTTGCAATATCCAGTATTGTTAGTTTGGAGCTACATAGTGAAGATTAACTTAAATATATTTTCTCTTGAAACTTACATAATGGTGCATAGCTGGTTGATGCATAATGCCATACAATTAAAAGAATGTAAAATTGAAGTTTATAAAACAGTCAAACAGAACTTCTAATATTATAAATAAGTTAGTTTAGAAGTTTGGATGCTGTCTGTAATAATACATCTACCATCTCTTGCAGATAAATCTGTTCCACACATTATTGTCTGCAAAGACTCTTAGTAATATTCAAAATATTGTTTTAATATTTTAAAGGTTACTTTTGTTGTACAGAAGTTTATTTAATGTGACCTTCATAACTTTCCAGTGTTCAACATTCACTTTTAACAGCTAATCCACTTGTAAGTGCAATACACATAACTCTAAAAGTTTCTCAATGATAGAAGTCAATTTCAGTTGAACTTAAAACAGTAATATTAAGTTATGTAGGTAGGAAATAACACTATGAGGTTTATTTTAATTTTGTTGAGTTGTTTCTTGACTCACCTCACACTTCTTAACTCCCTCGCAGATCTAGATTTCATCACTGTATTTGTGACATTCTCAATGCTGTTCATGTTCACAACTCTAAATGTGAACAGCATTGAGAATGTCACAAATACAGTGACAAAATTTAGATCTGCGAGGGAGTTAAGAAGTATGAGGTGAGTCAAGAAACAACTAAACAAAATTAAGACAGTAAACCAAAATATTTTAAAAAATTGTCCACAGAAAATTATTGGGTAAACTTTACACACAAACACATTATGCTTCACTTACCTATAGTTTAGGTAGAACTACTTCATGCATCATCCTCGGCTACTATTATATATGATTTAATCATATTTCCTTCCTCTATAAGTCTATGTTAAACTATAACGAAATTAATTAAAATGATGTATTTAATTAGTGCACTTGATACGAGTGATACACAAAAAATTGTGATTGGCATCTTTATGATTTTTTGTTGCAAAAACTAACTATAAGATAAATTAAATTGTTTCGTACCTCTCCTTGTAATTAATCTTCTAAGTAGATTGCGATTTCAAGATCTTGGCGACCCCATCCTCAGTACACTCTTACCAACTGATGTTATGTCGATCACAAGAACCATTTCTTCTTCCCTCTGTTGGTGGACCGATAAACCTCCGAATGAGGTTAGAATCTGCAGGAATTTCAAAGTTCATAAGTTTTTCTTTCTTGTTTTTCTGAATGTGGATTTTTTCCCAAAAGTTCGTAAGTTTTTCTTTCTTGTTTTTCTGAAGGTGGATTTTTTCCCATTCAGAAAAGCAAGAACTTCAAAATTCCTGCAGATTCTGACCTGATTCAGAGGTTAATGGGAAAAAATCCACATTCAGAAAAACAACAAAGAAAAACTTCAAAATTCCCGTGGATTCTAACCTGATTCAAAAGTTTATCAGTCCACTAACAGAGGGAAGAAGAAGTGGTTCTTCCAATCAACATAACATCAGTCGCCAAGACCTTGAAATTGTGATCTACTTAAAAGATTAATTATGAGGAGAGGTATGAAACGTTTTAATTTATCTTAAATTAAACCTCAGTGATTTATTCCTATAGAAGTTCAATAAAATAACTATGCTATAATTATCAGAAAACAGTTTCATGGAACCAATAATACTCCTATGCGTAACACCCCATTTAGGAACCACTGTTTACACTGTGTCAACTAAAACACAACACACTTCCCTTACCAACAAAATAATTCTTGGCCCACACTTCATGCAATTTTTAATTGCTAACTTTTCTCAGACTTAAAAAAAACAGATCATGCAAAATAGGAGCAGTTTTTTAATCATATTTAATACTGTCCTATGATTATTTCTCGTTAAAGTTTTTTTTTTTAATTTTTATTATTAACTAGCTGAACCAGCAGCAAATAAAAATGATCACAAATTGAAAACAGTTTAAAAAAAAAATCAATGAAAATGAAACATATATAACAACTTTTTCATTCATGATAATTTTCATATTAATTGATAAAGTTTTATTTTCTTTTTGGCGTCCACAAGTAAAACAAGAGAGGCATTTGTCATCCACTAGTTTTTCATTGAATAAAAATACTATAAAAACAATATTAGTACAAAAATTTAAAAAAATATATAAAATAATATAAAGTTAAAAGATCTATTCAACTGTTATAAGTTACATCACCAACCGCAAATTCAACAGTTAGCAAGCTTTGACAATGACAGAAGAAAATCACAAATATGAGGCGAGTCAAAAATAACCTAACTAAAAATAATTGCTATAAGTAATTCTATCTTTGGATAGCATTTTTTTAAAAACTTGTCATATGTAAGTTAGGGCCTCCAGGCTTGCATTATTATTGCAATATTTCTGGGATTCAAGGCCATGATTTTCTATTTAATTCACCATTTTTTATTATTTTTTAATTGAAAATTTTTGATAAACCCATTGAAAACATTGCCCACATACAGCAGTGAATCATCAAGGAAAGACAGATTAACAGAAAAACAAGGCCTTCAATCCCAAAAATATTTTCTAGGAATTCATGTGATATGTGTTGCCTCTCTCCAAAAAAAACATTTCTGTTCTTCTTCAGTGCAAACTTGTCATTTTCATTGATTTTTATAACCGTGTTCAAATAATTTCCAGAACTGACCCAAGTCCCTTATGTATACCATGGCCAGCTAATGCCTTCATTAGCATTTCAAGTAATAAATACTGGTGGTAATGAAAGGAACTGTTACATACTGTTTCCCCTGAGACCGATACTTGCTACCTTTAATCTTAATTCATCAATGTAGGATCCTTAATTAAACTAATAAACAAATGTATCTGAAACAAAAAGAGAAAACACCAAATTAATTAAATTTATTTTATATCAAGTATCATTTTAAAATACATAAACAAAAACAGGAAGTTGTGAACGTGAACAGCATTGAGAATGTCACAAATAGTGACGAAATCTAGATATACAAGGGAGTTAAAAAGTATGAGGTGAGTCAAGAAACAACTAAACAAAATTAAAATAAACCTCATAGTGTTATTTCCTACCTACATAACTTAACAGGAAGTATGTTTCATTCCACTATTTGTGCAAATGAAAGTTTTCTTAATAAGAATCAAATGAATCGTGAATTCTTCTTACCTCATACATCTGTTTTTTTAACACAGAACTGCAGTATCAGGAAACATATCATTCCCATCTTCAGCTGTTTTCAAGACTGTCAATTTTTTATTATGCCAGTAATTTTCTAAACTGCCATCTGGTGTACTTTTGAAGAACTTTACCGGCATAATGAAAACAGCTGAAGATGGGAAAGATATGTTTCCCGATACCGGTACTGCAGTTCTGTGCTAAAAATTTAGATGTATGAGGTAAGAAGAATTCACAATTCATTTGATTCTTATTAAGGAAACCTCATAATGTAAAAATTCCCAGCTCTATTATATTAATGAAAGTTTAATAAGAAAGTAACCATATTTCTTTTAATGATATTACTGGTATAAATGATTCTCTTCCGCAGGACTTTGAAGGTGATGTATGTTTCACCTTCATTTTTAAACCACAGATTTGTGACATAAATATATTTTCTCATTTTTTCTTTATATTCATGTCCATCATCAATAAAAAACTATTTCTGATATGTGGACAGCTCTTGTACAAGATGACAGAACTGGAAAAATAAGAAACCAAACCACCGCTGCTTTCAGACTCACTACAATTTATCAAAATTTATTTTAAATATGATGTAAATAAATTCTGTTTATACCACTGCAAAGTACACTATCTACCAAAAAAGTAATTGGGCACTTTGTTTTGCCCTCTAGAACCTCATGGTGCCATCTGTGGCTGTTATAACCGCAGCTAATCTGTTAGGCATTCTTTCCACTAGTTTGTGTACAATATCCACTGGAATGCGTCGCCATTCCTCTTGCAACATGCCGCACAGTTGGACAATGAAAATTGGACGCATTTCCTGAGACCTCACTCGCCAGTCCAATTCGTCCCAAAGGTGCTCAATGGGATTGACATCAGGTCACTGAGCGAGCCGGTCCAACCGGTGAACATTATTTTCTGCATACCACTGCAGAGTATTTGCCAAAACATGGCACCTAGTATTGTCATCCTGGAAGTAATAAGGGTCCATTGCATAAAACCACTATAGTGTTAGGAGCATTTTGTTATCCAGAATTGTACAGTATGCCTCACAGTTAATTTTACCACGAACAACCACCAGTGGTCCTACACCATAGTACAAGAAACACCTCCACACCATCACTTCACCACCACCAAATTTCCTGGTAGGCACTATACACTCTGGTAGAAGCTTTTCCCCTGGTAGGTGCCACACCCAAACACGTCTATCAGATCAAAATTATGTGAATCTCGACTCGTCACTCCATAGAACTGATTTCCATTGCTCCAGGATCCAGTTACAATGGTCCAAACACCACCTGAGTCTCTGAGCATGATATGCGGCTTATGTGCTGCTGCTCTTCTGTGGTATCCGAGCTGATGGGCCTCTGTTCATAAGTTCCAATGGAAACAGCCATGTTTGTTGCTGCTTGAAGCTCCTGTCTGATGGTTGTGTCTTGTTCTTAATCATCTCACGTTTGAGGGTTCTGCGATCTCTGTTGGTCAGAATTTTCAGTCGCCCTAACATTGACCATTGTCAGAATGGAATGATTGCAATAAAGTATATATAGGAAAAACTAAAAGGAATTTAGAAATTCATACAAAAGAACACCTTAGAAATATTAAAAATAGTGAAATTGAAAAATCGGCAATTGCAGCTCATAGTTTGCTAGAAAATCATAAAATCGGAAAAGACACTAAACTTTTGAAACATTTGGAAAAAACCTTTAGAATTAACAATTTGGGAAAAGACATACATTCAAAAGAATAAATATAAAGCAATGAATTTCGATATCCCCGACGAGAATAATTTAATCTCCAAGTTCATAAAATCTACACCAGATGGCAGTTCAGAAGATGATGTTAATGACGAAATTTCAACAGTTGGAATTTGACTGAAGATGGAAGTAATACTATACTTTTGAAGCCAGTATTGTGAAGACATGCAACTTTGTGAGGTGAGATGTTAAAATGTTTTCTCCAACTCATTTATTAATGTCCATTGACCTTCCACTTATGTAGGAAGAATGCAACTGTTGATTTGGGCCTGTTTACCTTAGTGGCTATTGCCCTGCTAGACTGTCCACAATTATGCCCTTATCAAAGTCCAACAGCTCTGCACCATCTCGTTCTCAACTGGCATTCTGACTCACTGCATCACATACCAACCACCACAACAGTCAAATGACATACTAAAGTAACTAAATTCATAGGTGCCCAATTACTTTTAGTAGAGAGTGTATTGTGGAGACATAACTAACATCTTCAAGTGCTAGTTAAAAAAACTGGAGATCCAAAGTTCAAATCAAAGTATGGTACAATTTTTCTGTAAAAAAAAGTTGCAATGACATACATACCTCAAAATTAAAATATAAAATTATGAAATATTTACCTAAAAGGTCCGTCTCCTCAACTTTATTAGTTATTTATCTGTAGCGCTTTTGGAGCTAGTTCCATCATCGGCAGGATTCAAAACTGGTGTTTCACTGAACATCTGGTAGAGGGGTTACACATACTGGGTGTGTTTTCATTTATCAGATGGTTGTTGTTGTTAACTGCCTTCAAAATTTCTATTTCCGTGAGTATGTTTATCATTGTTGTTAACTGTCAGGGTTACAATAATGCACAGAGAAAATAATCCAGCTAAGATAAACGTCCTAACATTCCATGTTCCTAGGAACATGTCCCTGTGTTTGAGCCTTTGGCATGGGTTCCCTGAAGTAGTCCCCACCCGGAGAACCGAATGGGGGACCATTTGACCTCTGGAAAATTTTACCCCAGTTGAACCCATGTCTGCATTTCTTGACGGTTGTATTTTTACGGTGAAAGATCGTCACTCTTTCGACCAAAGTACTTTTTTCGTCTGGCTTATCACCTTCAACCAGTTCAGCATGAGTAACAAGTCTCGTAGACTGCGATGGGCAGGACATGTTGCACTTATGGGGAATGAAAGACTTGCATGGAAGCTTCTTGTAGGAAAGCCAGAGGGAAAATGCCCAGTTGGTAGACCAAGAATGAGGTGGGAGAACAACATTAACTATGATTTGAGGGAAGTTGATTATACAGGGAATGATTGGAAGGCATTGGCTCAGGATAGGGATGTATGGAGAGCTAATGTCCGCGCGGCCATGAACCTGTGGGTTCGATAGTTCCAGTGAGTAAGTAAGTAAATAAGATAAACGTACTTGAGGAGATAGAAATTTTGAAGGCAGTTAACGACTATCTGATAAATGAAAACACACCCAGTACGTGTAACCCCCTCTACCAGATCTTCAATGAAACACCAGTTTTGAATCCTGCTGATGATGGAACTAGTCCTGAAAATGCTACAGTTAAATAACCAATAAAGTTGAGGAGACGGACCTTTTAGGTAAATATTTCATAATTTTATATTTTAATTTTGAATAAAACCTCAACGGAACTTTATCATGAATCTTATTAATGTTGAATACATACCTCACCCTATACATCCGGCTGCGAATGTGGCAACAAGCACCAGTATAGTGGTCATCACCTGCCCTACAGACGACAAGGGAGCTGCTGCCATATTTGTTCTGATATCCTCTTCTTCATTGAATTTGTCTCTCAATGTGAGCCTGTGTCCGTACTGGTGTAAAAGTTCCATCACAACACCATTCGTCCAGCCAAAACCTAACTGCACTTCATATTCACCGCCTCCTCCATGACCACCAGGAATCGTAGCATCATACTGTTTACCAAATTAACAAATATTTAAGTTTTTACACAAAACTGTCATAAATTAATCTAAATGCAAAAACAATGTACTGGTTCCCTTTTCTATCTTAATAACCTCCTTATTAATTTTGTTGACTCACCTCATACTTCTTAACTCCCTTGCAGATCTAGATTTCGTCACTGTATTTGTGACATTCTCAATGCTGTTCACGTTCACAACTGATGTCCAGCTGCAGGAGAGACCATTGGACAGTTGTGAACGTGAACAGCATTGAGAATGTCACAAATACAGTGACGAAATCTAGATCTGCGAGGGAGTTAAGAAGTATGAGGTGAGTCAAGAAACAACTCAACAAAATTAAAATAAGCCTCATAGTGTTGTTTCCTACCTACATAACTTAACCTCCTTATTATTGTGTTCCTGATGCTAAATTAGCAACACAAATATGATAATCTCTAGGCACATCTTGACTGCCAACAGACATCACTACCTGATAGTTTTAACTATTTATTGCATGTACCATCATCCAGATGTACCATATGTAACAGTGCCTATTTACATACCTTAAACTTAATACCAAAGGAATGTTGTCTTATTTGAAGAGAAAAATTATACACTCAGACTGGAACTCGAATCCAGGACCTTTGGCTTTCTAGGCCAAGTTCTCTAGCGACTGAGCTATCTGGGCGAGTTCCAATCTAAATGCAAATTTTTCTCTTATAAGCTGTCAAGTCTCGGTCTAGGCGGAAAAAAAAATTTCTCTTCAAATATAGTACCAACTAAATTGGAAACACCATCTAGAAAGAATGAGTTCAAATCGGATCCCCAAAGCTGTTTATAATTATATACCAAGAGGACGAAGATCTCTGAGCTGTCCTATGAAACATTGGAGGGAAAATTTTCTATAGGATTGTAACAGGCCTTGGCCTAATACTTGGAAGGAAGAAGAAAAAGTTAAAAATTGTAAGACACACATTACTTACCTTTTCAAACATAGCGCTGGTTTCATTGTACGCCTTATAGTTGGAGCGCACCCATTTCTCACTGAGATCAAATGCAAGTTGTTGTGCCCAAGGATCATTAGTGTTGTTCAAAGACATGATCATGATGTACTGCAGAGGAGGCCATGCATTGGGGTAGTCCCACTGCTCACCAGTGTGTTCTACTGTTGTTGGAATGCCACCGAGATTCTGAGTGATTTTTGTCTTTTGCAAATACTTGAGCACTTTCCCTATATTGATTCTGCCATCGTAACAGCCGGTCCACAACGGTGATATATTGGTCGGGTAAAAATAATCACGTTTCACGTCGTTCATGATGTCGTAGTCCAACCAAGCACCAACTTCGTCGTGCCAAAGAACTGCAGTCACAGCTTCGAGCCATTTGTCAGCAATATCTCTGTAATAGTTTGATTTTTCTGGCATCTTAAGTTCTTTGTAGAACTCAGACAGCAGTTTTGCGTTCCAGTAAAGTATGGAATTCAAATCAACAGGAATAATGTACCTTGTCTTCAAGTTAATCAAACTACCTGAAACATAAAAAAATAATATTTCAATAACATGATATTTAAAATAATTTAAATACAGTAAAAGCTATTGTAAATCAATGGTAAAGAGAACAGATTTTGTTTAGTTGTTTCTTCACTCACCTCACACTTCTTAACTCCCAAGCAGACTCGAGTTTCTTCACTTCATTTGTGACATTCTCAATGCTGTATTACGTTCACAACTGATGTCCAACGGCCTTCTATCCTGCAGACTGACCTCTGCGCCATCTGATGGCTGACCGACAAACTTCCAAATCAATGGCGTAGAGGTCAGTCTGCAGGATAGAAGGCCGTTGGACATCAGTTGTGAATGTTATACAGCACTGAGAATGTCACAAATGAAGTGAAGAAACTCGAGTCTGCTTGGGAGTTAAGAAGTATGAGGTGAGTCAAGAAACAACTAAACAATATTAAAAAAACCTCATAGTGTTATTTCCTACCTACATAACTTTAAAGAACAAATTTTTCCTGAACCGCGAATCGAACCCCGAACCATTAGCTTTCTGTGCTAATGCTCTGCTATAGCTGTGTGGAGTCCCTTCATGTCTTCTTCAGGTAGAAGTCATTCATTGTGTATTTGTGAATGATGATTCATTGCATTTGAATGTGGGACCAGTAGAGTAAGTTAAAGGAAGGATTTCTGCTTGGATGGGAATGAAGCCTGAATTAGCTCAGTGGACAGGGCGTTAGCACGCAAAACTAAAGGTTCGGGGTTCGATTCCCAGTTCAGGCAAAAATGTTTCTCTTTACCATTGATTTACAATAATTTAATTGTGTTCATTAATTTACTTATTTCTATCATAGTAATAGCTTTAGCTTCTCAATATTAATTTAACAGTAAAAGCTCCTTATTTGCAAGGAATTTGTTCTCCAAATATCCTGCAAACACTAAAACCGGGAATATGGAATGGTAATTTGTATAGGTATATAGGGGATATGTTCCAAGGTTACAGAGTAAAATAAAAATTATCAAAGAGAGATTTTGAACAATTTCTATTAATTATTACTGTCAGATTTAAGCAAGGACTTAAAGAACTTAGTAATGTTTTCCTGTTTTGCTGCTTTTAAAAGGTCTTTCAATTAAGATTGATATTCAGCTGCGAATTCTGCAATAGAATTCCTTATTTTGTCTTCGGATTTCTTGATTGATTGACATTGGAACAGCGTGATAGAGATGCAAACAACTCGCCAACAAATATGAACAGTCAAGCATTTCTATTTTTTACTTTAAGCGGAAACACAATTTTTTTTCTATTCGGTACTAATTTTTCTTTCCTTTTACTTGACATTATAAACTGGGAACAAAGCACAAGAGACGCGTGTTATTCATTCAAAAATTATTGCAACGAATGACAAGTTGAAACAATAATATACCGATCGTGGCAATGGAGGCATTTATCAAAGTACATATCGGCACATGAAATATGACAACAGCTTTTAACAATGAACTTTAGGGTCAGTGACAATAAGGAATGTTTTGTTTTGATATTTATTTGTCCATTTGCTTTGAATCACTATTTGTAAAAGCCGCCTTGGCACCAGCCTGCAGTTAAAATAAAACTGCTGATGGTTAATAAAGGATACTAATTAAGTTATGTAGGTAGGAAATAACACAATGAGGTTTATTTTAATTTTATTGAGTTGTTTCTTGACTCACCTCATACTTCTTAACTCCCTCGCATATCTAGATTTCGTCGCAGTATTTGTGACATTCTCAATGCTGTTCTCAGAATTGTGAATGTGAACAGCATTGAGAATGTCACAAATACAGTGACGAAATTTGGATTTGCAAGGGAGTTAAGAAGTATAAGGTGAGTCAAAAATCAACTCAATGAAATTAAACGATACTAATCCTTCTAATATACCGACTGGATCTTCAAATAATGAAACTGCATATAAGAGCTTTTACTGTATAAAAATACACATGAATTGTACTACACAACCATAAATGAAACTTTAGAAATGACAGAATATTTATATCATTTAAAACTGATTCAATGACTTCTAAATAGAAATCATTAAAAGTAAGAGCTAGACTACAGACTATTTTTTTAATAATCTGAATGTTATTTACATTTCACCACAATAAACCTTGGAACAATGTGGTTTAAGAAAATAAAACTGGAATTATAAACTTAACAGGATTTCAAATTCTGCATTTTATTTCTATTAACTAACTACCTAACTCACTGGCATTATCAAAACCTTCAGTTCATATACACACAGACATAAGTTCTCCATACATCCTTATCCTGAGCTAATGTTTTATAATTATCCTCTGTATAATGTAACTCCCACATCATTCTTGGGCACTTTCCCTCTAGTTTTCCTACAGATTTTCCATGCCCCTCTTTCATTCCTGCCCATCTGGTTTCCCATAAAAATCATGTAGCTCATTATCATGCAGTCTGTCTCTCTTTGGTTCAAAAATATTCCTAAGAACTTTATCCTCAAGTACTTGTAATCCTTTCTCCTCACTTAAAAATAAGATTCCACATTTCACATCCATATAATACTACTGGGAGAATAACAGTTTATATTGATGTTTTTATTGTTGATTTAACACTTCTCACTGAAGGATAAATTCAAATATAAACAACTTATATATTTTATATATCTTTTTTGAGAGAAATTTGAATGACAAGAGTGAACATAATGCGTTTCCAGAATTGAAACAATGTTTAATTTATTTTTTATGCCTCATTCCTGTTTATAATTTACATTCCTTTATATAATTTATATTTACAGCCACTTCTTCAAAATGTCCCTTATTTGTATTTAAGTGTCCATTTTAATTACATATTGAATTCCTATGTATGACAGCATGTTTAGTTTTATTGCTGTTTACTTCCAGTCACAATTTCATAAAGTTATTCAATATATTGTGTGTATTTCCTCAATACTACGTCATCACCTTATAAATACATTGAGCTGTAGAATTCTTTATCATAAGTAATGCCACAAGTGATAATTATCTAGAGAATGTGGAAATCAAGAGTGGCATTTGTTAGGACTATTTAACGAATAAAATTAAGCTGTTTACTCACAAATCATTATTTAACTATAGTTATTTTTAAATATTTATATATTTAATGTAAACGGCGAAGTTTGAAAACAAATGAGAAATGATTGGTACGCTTCATTTGCTTCTTTTGTTCATCACTGCAGCCAGATCATATTATTTATTGCAAAAGGAACGCAATATTGTAAGAATAGTGGAAGAAAAAATGAACACATCAAACTGTACATTAATTCATTTCTGATGTCCTATGATGTAAATATGACAATTATATTTTTCTGGAATGTTATTACCTGGGAAAAAATACATTTAAGAAAGTGCAAACAGTGGTTTATTTTTTTTGGTGGTATAATCAATTGCTACAAATGCGCTGTGTTGACATTCATGCACTATATATATATATATATACAATCTGGTAGCTGTATTTTTTAGGGAGTCAGTCACTGCAAAATAATGCTACGAACCATTCAGAATGTTAAAAAAGGAGGTGCTTCCTTTATTATGATAAACTTTAGTTGGTAAATTCTAGGTGAAACAAGACTGTGATTGGTTGTAAATAAAAAATCACTGAAATGTGATTGGTCATTGGACTCCCATTTGGGGCATGAATTAAATAGTCTTCTAAAGCATGTTCTAGTACATGTTGAATAGTAGAGGAGATAGTGCATCTTCTTGGTAACCCATTGTAAATTTCAAAAGAATCTGAAAACTGTTTGCCTACATGCACCTTATTGTTTGTGACATTTAGATTCGAATATGTCTAACTATTGAACTTTTATAGGAAAAAAAATCACTGTGAGGTTTAATTTAAGATGCAATAAAATACTTGATACCCCTCATATAACTCCAAGCGCAATAGGCCTAGAAGGCCCTTGTCCTACCGGCCGGCTGCTGGCTTCACATCCACATGTGTTAATCACAGAGGTAGACGATCATAAGCCAGTGAAGGGGTGACATGTGGTCAGCATGTCGGGTCCCCCAGCCGTTATAGCTAGAGTTCTCAACCTGGAGTTGCTACATATTGTAGCTACCCAAATGCGTCACGATGTTGGGTGGGCACCGGTCCCACACTGGCCGAAATTCCATGAGAAAATTTCTTCCCCCATGGAGACTCGAACCAGTGCATGCAGTCTTCTAATTAGACTGCGGTTTCAAAGCCTTGGCAGCTTCATCTTCAGTAATACATTATGTTGATTGGAAGAACTACTTCAAAGTAGATCGACATAACATCAAAGAAGTTCTTCCGACCGACATAATATGTTACTGAAGATGAAGCTGCCAAGGCTTTGAAACTGCAGTATAATTAGAAGACTGGATCTGAAGTGAGGTATCAAGTATTTTAATTTATGTCTAACTAAGTTTTTAGAAATTTTAGAAATTTCTAGCTCCAGCAGGATACTATATAACTTCTCCCTCTTAATTGAATCATATATCTTTTTGAAGTCTACATACAACTGATGCACAGTACCATTATATTCCCATTTGTTTTATAAAATCTGTTTTATATTAAAAATCTGATCTGTTGTAGATCTGTTTCTTCCAAATTCACATTGGTCATCATCTATTACTTTGTCAATATAAGGAGTAAGTCTGGATACTAGTACATTGGTTAGAATTTAGTACAGAGTTGAAAATAGTGAGATGCCTCTGTTGTTTTTGCAATCAGTCTTATCTTCTTTCTCATAAATTGTTACAATAATTAATTCTTTCCGTTCATTTGGAAGAGCCTCTTTTTCCCAAATCAAACTAAGCAACCGGTGTATCATGTCCATCAATTTTTCTCCCTCTGATTTTAATAGTTCTGTTGGGTTCCTATTCCTATTGAGGGTCTTTCCACTTTTCAGCGGTTGCCCTTTTACCAGCCAGCTGCTGGCCCTTCACATCCACGTGTGTCAATCACAGAGGTAGATGATCAACAGCCAGTGTAGGGGTGACATGTGGTTAGCATGTCGAGTCCCCCAGCCATTATAGCTGGTTCCTCAACCTGGAGCCGCTACTTATTGTAGCTACCCAATTGCCTCACGATGCTGGGTGGGCACCGGTCCCATACTGGCCGAAATACCATGAGAAAATTTCTTCCCCCATGGAGACTCGAACCAGCGCAAGTCCCGTAGCTCTGCGCCAAGGCTTCCTACCTTAACTGCTCGGCTACGGCCTGGGACCTGTTGGGTTCAAGTTCTTTATACAACTGTAATTTTTATATCTTCATTCCAACCTCTAATATGCTTGGTTCTATGACTAGCATTTCTGCTGTCTGTAAATCATCCTCTTCAATATCTTGTTCTTCATGCAGATTTAATACTTGATTAAAGTATTTTTTCTATATATATATTATAAATTCCCAGAATCTGGAATCATATCCTCATTTTCATTTCTAATTATATTTGTTCTAACCTGAAACCTTTCTTTTCTATCCTAATTCCTTGATATAATTCTCTTATGTTCCTATTGTTTGCAAATATTTCGAGACCATTAATCTTCTCTATCAAATATTTCCTGTTTTTACTCTTTAAAAACCTGGTATAAAATATATTTTAGTGTAATCATTATTTGGAACTTTTGTGACTACAAAGTGTAAAACTTAATGTATTTTGTAATGGAGGACATTCTAATCACTGTTTATGATGACATTTTGTTAATGAACTATGTAAGAGATAAATTATCTATATATTATTTCATGCCTAAATGTTTTCCCCTTTCAAAGCAGAAAAAAATACAAAATATAATATGCTTGGTACAATTCTTAGTTCTTCAACATCTAATGACAACAATTAAATTAATAAAAAATAATTATCAGGTGTATATAAATTGAAGTGTGGCACATGTGACAATGTCTATATAGGATAAACTGGTAGACCTTTTATCTCTCGGATAAAGGAACACATGAGAGCATATAACAGAAATTTAGAATATTCAAAATATACTAACCACCTATTCCAATTTAATCATTGTTACGATCCAAATTTTGAAATTTTACATGTTTGAAATAAAGGTAAGAAATTGGACCTTTTGGAGGCTGTAGAAATAAATAAATTGAAAAGTAGTAATAAACTTGATTTGAATGAATCGCCTTTGTTAAATTTAAAAATATAAATAAATTATTGTTGTATTGTTGCTTAGATCAGTTGATATGTACTATAATAACACAATTCATAATTTGTTAACATGTCTGAAGAAGGTACAGTGTACCGAAACAGCTGTCACTGAATTATATCTTAATAAATATGAAAATCAAATAAAACTAAGTTTTATTTTTATTTAATTAATTCAATTAATATTTTTAATACCTCTCCTCATATCCTTTATTCTTCTAGGCTGCAGTTTCAGAGCTTATCTCCATCATCAGCCTCTCCTCGACTGTGTCGTTTCTTGGTGGACTGATGAACCTATGGATCAAATCAAAATTTGCGGGAATTTCGAAATTCATGAGTTTTTCTTTCTTGTTTTTTTATGTGGATTTTTTCCCAACCTGTGAGTATAAAATAAAAATTCATGAATTTCAAAATTCCCACAAATTTTGATTTGATCCAGAGGTTCATTGGTCCAATAGAAGGAAGAAGAAAACCACCAAAAAACAACATAACACTGGTCGAAGAGAGGCTACTCAGGATGGAGATACAGCTCCGAAACTGCAGTCTACAAGAATAAAGGATACGAGGTGAGGTACTAAAATATTAATTTAATTCTTGGATCAGACCTTGTGGTGTTTTTTCCCTGTGAAAGTTAAATCTAATGACACATCACATCAATTTTTTTAATGACAGCATGAAAAAGGTGAATATGATTAAATGATTCCTTGTAACAAATTTCCAATTCAGCAAATGTTTTCCCGACTGAGAAAAACCAGGGAAAAATCTCTGTCAGGTTGGTCAGTACTGGGGTTTCAATCTAGTACTTTTCAAATATCAATCTCAAAATGTTACTGCTTGACCCAATTTGCTCAGGAAATTATGTTTATTCTAGAAATAGATTAGCATTTTTATTTTTTTCTTGTGGGCCTTCTTCAACCTCTAAAGATTTAAGGCATGCTCTAGTACAAAATTAAATAGTAGAGGAGATAGTGAATCTCCTTGCTTCATCCATTCTGGATTTCAAAAGTGTCCGAAAACTGTTGCCTACACGCACCCTACTCTTTGTGCCATTTACACACATTCGTATAAGTCTAACTAACTTTTTAGGAATTCAGAACTCCAGCACGATACTATATAACTTCTCCCTCTTAATTGAATTGTATGCCTTTTTGAAGTCTACGTATAGTTGATGTACAGTACCATTATATTCCCATTTAGTTTCTAAAATCTGTTTTATACTAAAAATCTGTTCTGTTGTAGATCTGTTTCTTCTAAATCCATATTGATGATCTCCTAGAATGTCATCAATATAAGGAGTAAGTCTGCTTACTAATATATTTATTTTTCTTTGTGGAATTAAAAATTAAAGAATAAAATAAGCATTATGAAAATACACAATGAGATAATGATAAAACAAAATAATGTAGACTTACAGCCTCCATTTTGTTATGAAAATAATAGATGACGCAGCATTACCTTTATTCGTGGCGTTCACAATGAACCAACGACTTGAGAAATCCCAGCCTGATTCTGCAGCTGCTTTCAATTCTGAATAATAATTTTCTTTTTCTTCATTTGTGCTGAACTGTTGTGCTGTAGAAAAATCTTCCCTGCAAATATGAAAAATGACAATAAGAAATATATTCCTATAATTAAATAAGTAATTATGCATTTTCCTACCCTCATTCGTAGACACTGCATTAGCCTAGATTTAGTGCGGTTTAAATCTTACCCACGTATAAGCTGGACATTGTGAATTCAAAATTAATTAAATGTTAAATTAGGCCATAGAACATCCTCTTCCAGCATTGTCACATGTTGTAAAACTCTAATGCGCATGCATTACTGAATTGTAGTGAAATTTAGGAATAATTTTTGCTATACCAGCTATTGGTTTATTAGGATTTGTTGTTTAGTCATTTGTTCAATTATCCAGTTGCAATGATAAAATTTTAACAACATGGAAATAAAAGTATTGGAAAACTGAAATAAAGGGTGCAATTACAGCATGTCTATTAATTTTTTTTTCAATGCCCCAGGTTGTCATTTCAACATTTCAGGTGTTCTCTCCTGGTTTTGGTATAATTGTAACCCACTTTTGAAGTCGGGGTGCCTAGAAGGCGGAGTTACATTACCCTGATGATATCCATCCATAGTAATTCTACCCGAAGGCAGGTCCTTCACTGCAATCATAGCATTTTCATGCTATGTTTGCAGCTTTACTAGGGAATTGTAGGTGCGGTAGCTTCCCGTTGCTTTCCACACCAGAGAAGGATGATGATAAGGATGATGATGATGATGGCCATATGATTTCGGGACTGTTTGCCTGCAAACAATAATTCTAATAAAATATAATTACCTGTAAGATTCTGGTCTTGGCCCTGATGAAGAGTCCTTGTATCTTCCCAGTGTATATTTCTTTCCATCTTTCTCAACTTCCACGGTGTGGTTTGTCATCCAGAACACAAATTCTTGCTCCAGTATATCAATACTACTTTTCAAGAATTCAGTATCAGATGTAACATCTAGATAGCTCTTCATCATAGGAATCAACATAGGTGGCTGTGATCGCATAGTGTAATAAATTCTTCCACCATTTGGAATTAGGCCATATGTTTCAACAATTGAAAGGAAATTTGCCAACATTCCTCTAACAGTTGTGTACATTTCTGAGAGCAGCAACCCGCGGACGATCCAGTAAGAATCCCAGTAATAGAATTCACGGAAACGGCCTCCTGGCACAATAACTGGATGAGGCACGTAGATAATTGAGTACAGTTCAGGATTGTCTCTTACGTCATTCTTCATTTTCCTTCCTAAAAATTTCCACAAGTCATTGAGCTTCTTGCACCATTCTCTGAAATCAGGGTCCTTAATGTCGTTTAGGAATTGTGGATGGGTTTTCCAATCAGATGGGTCCCACTCTTCAAACTCGCTTCCCGCAGGTTCAAACATCTCATTGAGGAAATGTTCAAGTTTTTCTCTATTTCGATGGGATCCATTTTTCATAAGTTCTTCGAAACTTGACAATACCTTATTAGCTGGGGTACCTCATCTTCATGTCTACAAATTCCTTAGAGTCGTGATATATCTGCTCCATCTGTATCGTGTGCAGGAGATCCCCATGACAATATATGTTGCTGCAAAAATAAACAAAATATTGTACATATCTACAAAACAAATAACATAAAAAATGATTTGTTGACTAATGATAAAATAGGCCTACCCTATAATATAAATTTACTTCCAGTCCCAATTTCTTAGTGTTACTCAATAGTGTGTGCATGTTGGCTTTTAGTATGTCTTCGCTATCGCTCAATAGTACTACATCATCATAAGTAATGCCACGAGTGATTTCCAAATTATCTAAAGAATTTGAAAATCAAGAGTGGCATTTGTTAGGACTATTTAACGAATAAAATTAAGTTGTTTACTCACAAATCATTATTTAACTACAGTTATTTTAAAATTGTATATATTTAATATAAACGACAATGTTTGAAAACAAATGAGAAACGATTGGTTCGCTTCATTTGCTTCTTTTGTTCATCACTGCAACCTGATCATATTATTTATTGCCAAAGGATCGCAATATTGTAAGAATTCACCCTAGAGGAGAAATTTATAAGTTATAACCAACGTTATAGGTTTCTGATGTCCTATGATGTAAATATGTCAATTATATTTTTCTGCAACGTCATTTCCTGGAAAAATAATTCATTTAAGAAAGTGTAGTTCTTTTTTTTTTGTGTTATAATCAATTGTTACAAATGTTTTTATATTATCTATCGCATGCGCTTTCAGCTGACATTCATGCACTATATATACAATCTGGTAGCCGTATTTCTTAGAGAGTCCATCACTGCAAAAGTAATGCTATGACCTATTCAGAATGTTAAAAAGGAGGTGCTTTCTTTATTATGATAAACTTTAATTGGTAAATTTTAGGCGAAACACCACTGTGATTTGTTGTAAATAAAAAATCATTGAAATGTGATTAGTCATTGGGGGGGGGGGCGTGAGTTAAATAGTCAACATAAACTAACAGTTTATTAACACCATTGAGTTGTAGGCCTTCTTAATACCTACATAACTGTAACATAATTCTCAATAAAAAGATTGTTTGCACGATAGTGCATTTTGTCGTGCTTACAGCAATGGCGACCATGATTCAAAGTTCAATGGCGACCATGATTCAAAGTTCAACTTCTTACATTTGGGGTTGGCGAAACCTAAATAACTATACTGTAATAAAATAACTATACTGTAATATTATATATTACAAATCACGTATAGTAAGTAAAACCACTGCCCTCTATGTATACTACGTACAATGTATATACAAAAACATATCCAAAAGGTAGTGTTAATATATATTATATGGATTTTAAATGAATTGAACTTTATTTGAAACAATATAAAACAATAAATACGTACTTGCCGCCATTTTATAACTAATTGGTCTCATGGCTCCTGTAGTTTCAACTAATAAACATTGCCCACACTGTTAACGTTAGTCAATTGTTTATAATGAACGCAAATATTTCCAATAAAAATGTTATTACACTATTATTTATTATTTTGAAAACATCATCGCGCAAAAAATAATGTACAATGCACGTTCGTGAAGTGTTTTACAGAATCTCTGAAATTAAAAACCTCGCTCCTGCTGGAATTTTAAACATTTTCCTCACTTCTGTAAAAAGCACTTCCAATCTTGCATCGTAATATATTATTTTTTAACCCATTCACTTCAGATTTAAATGCTCAATGCATTTCCCCAGAAACCGGATTTAAGTTACCGTAAATTACATTGTATTTTTTCAGACATTCAAAACGAACAACAGATAACGGTACTTTCCGATTGAGGGTCTTTCCACTTTTCAGCGGTTGTCCTTTTACCAGCCCGGCTGCCGGCCCTTCACATCCACAGGTGTCAATCACAGAGATAGATGATCAACAGCCAGTGTAGGGGTGACATGTGGTTAGCATGTCGAATCCCCCAGCCGTTATAGCTGGTTCCTCAACCTGGAGCCGCTACTTATTGTAGCTACCCAATTGACTCACGATGCTGGGTGGGCACCGGTCCCATACTGGCCGAAATACCATGAGAAAATTTCATCCCCCATGGAGACTCGAACCAGCGCAAGTCCCGTAGCTCTGCGCCAAGGCTTCCTACATTAACCGCTCGGCTACGGCGCGGGACTTTTATATAACGGTACTTGAGATCTTAATTAGGGAGAAAGCCAAAACACATTCCTCTACTATTCATAAATGTTAACAAAACAGTACCCTGCCAAGGGATATACAAAATATATAACAGGCAGAGTTATAGTGCAGGAGGACTAAGTTGGCATGATTTCTGCTATCCTTGTCTAGAGAACTGTTCTTCCACCCTTCGCAAAACACAATGAGCTACCCTTGTAAAATTACTTAGGAATGCTAGAAAAACTCCCCCCCCCCCACTTCCGTCCAGTCACTTTTGTGTCAGGTAATTTTTGTGAGTGGCGACTGGTTCAGAGTGCTCTGTTAAAAGTGAGTGCAGAGCGTGTGAAGACACTGAAAGAGTCATATTGGCAGGCAGACGGTTTAATGGACGAAATTAGTGATCGGTTTGAAATAAATTTAGACGATACCGACGACGATGCAAATGAAAATGAAGACATAGAAACTTGGCAGGAAGAATGTTTAGAAGAAGGGAATGCCACCACTGCAGGGAGTGTCTGCCCTACCGCTGTCACCGTCAAGAGATATGTGTATGAGTGAGAAAGAACTCTCTTTCTCTTTCTAAAATATTCTAGACAAGTTAGCCCTCATGGACTATAGGCGAGTGTACCTGGGGCGAATGGGTTAAGGGAATGACATTTCACGTTTCATTAGAATGTTATACAATATGTCAATATTATTTAAACAACAAAGCAATTCAAATGAACTTTTTTTTTTGTAGAAAGGAGATTCCATTGTTACTATATAGGCTTTTGTTAGGCTGCTTGTAGAGAAGAAAGTTATTTTTTTGTTGTCTTTTATTTATCGCGAAAATTGCATATTACATAACAAGTTTAAACTAGCATTGCTTCATTTATGAAAGTACCAACATCGACAACTGTATATGAAGAGTCCAGGGGAAAAACCTGATAAGTCACAATTCTTATTTTTTTTTCAGGAAACAAAATTTAAAGTTTCAAGACTCATGATATTTTATTTTTGTTTAGGATGATGATGTGTATACATTAGTGCATCTCATTAAGGTGTGCAACAATATGCTGCATTTGTTGTCATCAATGCAAATTGTACATGACAAGTCCATAACATACTTCAAGTTGCTACTAGGTTTCAAACACTTGTCACTTATTTAAATCATTGGTTCAGGTTTATATGGATGTGATATGACATTGTAACAACTCACTGGCACTATCGAACCCTTAGGTTCATGGCCGCTTGGACATAAACTCTCCAAAAATCCCTGTCCTGAGCTTATGTTTCCCAATCATCCCCTGTATAATTTACCACCCTCAAATCATGGTTAATGTTATTCTGTCACCTCATTCTCTGCCTACATACTGTGCACTTTCCCTCCGGTTTTCGTACAAGGCCCACTTTCATTCCCCATTCGTGCCATATGTCCTGCCCATAGCAATCTACGAGATTTAACATACTTATTATATCTGGTTTCCCCATTTTTTTTATCTAATGTCACCAGGTTGTTTTTTAGGACACGTCTGGCTTTCTTTCCTGGCATTGGCGGAACTGTAATCCATTTCTGATGTTGGGGCACCTGGAAGACGGAGTTACGTTACCCCGATGATATATGATGGGTGTTAAATGATAATGAAGCGCCAGGAGAGTTCTTAACCTAAACATAAGTTAAATTCCAGACCATGGACAACCACAGCAATAATTTCCTGTAAAGAAAAAATTAGATTCCCTGGACTTGTTAGAATATTCCCCTGTTTTGCATGGACTGCTTGTAAGATTGTTTTCCCCCTGTACACGTTTTAAAGATATTGAAATATCTCTGGACTTGTCAGATTGTTGCCCAGTTCTGTGAAACCATATAAAACTGCACTGGATGAGCTATTAAATTATTGAAAAATCAGAAAATCAATAATTTTGGACTTATGAGGTTTTTCCCCTGGACTCTTCATATCGTACTTTAGTAATTTTAGCGACATATGGAGAAGTACAGAATGTTAAGTACCTAGGATCCAGGAATAATTATATATTAACTGAAATAAAAGAAAAACTAGCAGCAGGTAACCTTGCGGCCGGCTTTATCCCCACTAGAAACTCCGGGTTCGTTGGTGTTAGTGAACATGTATTTTGGCGGGTAATTTAAAATAAGATGATTGTGAAGTTGGCAGATATAAAATTTGGCAGAACGAAGGTTAATTGGAAGTCACGAGGAGTTCCCCAATGCGAGGGCGGTAAACTTGCCAACTCCCAATGTCAGACAGCGATTGAGGAAACAAATCATTATCATACTCAGGGATATACAAAAACTTTTCATCTTTTTATTTATTTAATCTACTTATTTTTTACATCAAGTGCGAAATTCACAGATTTCTAACAAATTTACATTCTAATTTATTATATTTTCGAATGCTAAAAAAACTATTTCCAGCGCGAATTTGGTTTTTAAGTGACTCATGGATCGATAACCGTGCCTCTACCTCTTCGTAATGAGAGATATCTCCGCAAATTAACTTCTTTGACAAGGATATCGATTCAACAATGTACGATCCATATGGTACACCAAGAAATGTCAAAAGAAAACTTCAAAAATTGCCAAAAACTAATTATTAAATGTTGTATAATGAATCTGCATTATTTTTAATAGTTATTTCTCATACAATCATCTGTTATTGATTTTCCCAAGCCCAAAGAGTTTGAACACTAAAGATATGCTATTTATAACTATAGAGCCGGCTTACAAATCGCCCGGAAGTAAGATCGGAATACGAGTACATAACCTCACATTTAAAATTCGTAATGAGAGATAGACCTATCTCCCAAATTAACTTGTTTGACAAGGATATGGATCCAACAATGTACGATCCATATGGTACAGCAAGAAATGCCAAAAGAAAACGACTTAAAAAATTATCAAAAAAGTTCTGTTGCTCTAAAAAAAATGTATTGTTGTGGTCTCGAGAGGTAGCGTGCTGCCTTGTCACGCAGCGGGCCCGGGTTAGATCCCCGGTCGGGGCAGTTTTTCTGGTGAGGTTTTTATCGGGGGTTTTTCCTCACCTGTTAAGATAAATGTCAGGAAAACTTTAAGGCTCAAACGGTCCCCGAAATCATATGGCCATCACCATCATCTCTATCATTATCATCATCATCCTTCACCGGTGTGGAAAGCAACGGGAAGCTACTACACCTAGTAAAGCTGCAAGCATAGCATGAAAATGCTATGATTGCAGTGAAGGACCTGCCCTCGGGCAGAATTACTATGGATGGATGGATGAAAATATTGTATAATGAATCTGCATTATTGTTAATAGTCATTTCTCATACAATCATCTGTTATTGATTTTCCCAAGTCCAAAGCGATTTAACAGTAAAGACATGCTATTTATAAGTATCCAGCCGGCTTAGAAATCGCCCGGAAGTAAGATCGGAATACATAACCTCACATTTGGTAAATATTAAACATTATAATTATTTTTAGCTTCTGATGTGAATGTCATGTTACCTTATGTGACATCAGTAGGCAACTAAGGTTTTGTTACTTGTATGGAAAAAGGTCGGTCAAATTTTGCACAGCGGCCTCTTTTTCAGGCTTGAGGTTCTTTTACGAGCCTGAAAATATTCAGACTTTAACCCCGGCAGAGCTAGAGGCAAGGAACACTAGACTACCACGACCGACTCTATACAGAAGATAATTTAATATATTTTACATAAAATAAGATACATACGAATGGAAATAAGGTGTACATTATATTTGAAGTCACTAATAGCTCAGGAATTTAGTGTGATATTACACTCTTCGAAGAACAATTAACACAAGCCTTGGATTACATGAGAATTCTGTACGTACTCTAATATACAGAGTGATTCAGAAATATGGCTATACGTTTGATCGCATTTTGTGACGAAAATATTATCATTAAAGGAAATATGATGTTATCATTGGAAAGGGAATCCTTCAAATTACAACAATAGAACAAAACAAATCACTGCTCACGTGCAGCTTGGCGGGTTGATTTTTGTGGGCTAGCGTCGAACGCCTCCACAATTTCTCTTCCTTGTTTCCCCACAGTCGACGGCTGCAATGCTACGTTAAACTCACGTCTTGCAGCCTCACGATCATTAGCATACGTTATTGCCCATGCAGCAATTGTAATTTGCTGTTGGATATTCAATGCCATTTTGACTAATGACGTAAGTTCTACACTGTTTTGTTTTATTCCATTGTTGTAATTTGAATAATTGCCTTTCCAACGGTAATTTCATATTTCCTGTAATGGTAATATTTTAATCACACAACGCGATCAAACGTATAGCCAATATTTATGATTCACCCCGTACATTAATATTGATTACATTTTTAAGTGGGGCACGCCGTAGCGTAGTGGTTAAGTCACTGAGCTACAAGCCGGAGGGTTCAAGTCCCGTTGGGGTCAGGATTTTTAAACTGACCCATACCCTCTGGCGTCACTATGGCCCTGGGGTCGACTCAGCCTCTAACGGAAATGAGTACCAGACGCTTGTTCTGGGGGTAAAGGCAACCGTCACGCAGGGCTGACAACCCGGCTGACATAAAGTGCCGATTGTCTAGAAAATGTGGGAGCCTTAACCTCCGGGCCTGTTGTGGGATCACTTTACTTTACTTACATTTTTAAGTCGAAATACTTTGTCGAGAAAATGCAGAATGTTATTTTGAAAAACAAATTTTCTATTACGAGTATTAATCGTGAAAGGAAGAGATATCAAACTGAGATGTTAAACTGGAGACTATATAATTATAACGTGTCAGGCCTAATCTAGAAATCTGAGGGAGATAATATTCCAACTGGCCGCGTACAAGAATAACTTCCCGTAACGTAGGAAACATTACTTATATCAGACACTCAGTTTAGGAGCATTAAATACCGAGCTGTAATTGACAAACCTCTTATTTATAAAGTAGAAAATAATATGTTTAATATATTTGTTTATATATCAAGTGGCATTAAGTTATGGATCTTCTGAAATCAATCTACCTAATTTCTTTGCAAATACGTTTTGTCTGAGACTAAAACTATGGTTTTTACACTTTAAATAGTGATTTTTCTCACATTCGCCAGATACGATTTAAAAAATTCCAAACTTAAAACTTAAAAAGAAAAAGAAAAAGCTACTATACAGTTCCTTGGAAATTCAATATCTGGACTCGTCCTATGTTAACACGTCGTGTGCCAAATTTAAATTATCACAGAGAAATAAATTAATTTAATTTAATAAAATAAAAATAAAACTTAAAGTTTTATATGATTTTCATATTTATTACAATATGTCTATGCAAATTGTGTGAACAAAAATGTGGTCGATACCACCTGTAACTCTGTACCAAAAGAACAATCTCAATCAATGAATATGAAAAAAATGTAACCTAATTGTATGTGGCCAATTGGCTGCAATACTTCTATTATTATTATTACAATATAAATTTGTAACAGCTGTTTCGGTACTTTGTACCTTCTTCAGACATGATTACAAATTAATTAATATATGATTATTAAGTTTGTAATTCGTCGACATTTATCAATTTTACCCATTTACAAGCAAAGGGAAAGAATATGTAATTACATACAAATTCTAGCCTTAATCTTAATATAAACTGCAAGAGGTGTACATCTTTATCTCCATGTCCTTCATAGCCAACCTCACATCACAACGATGACGTCAGCCTCCTACTGTACCATTTACGAACAACTTAAATTTGAATAACGTTCCATTGTGTTCCTTGAATATTTCCGCTAAACTGAATGTCTCATGCTGATATAAACATAGAATGGAACATTGTCAGCATCAGAAAGAATATATTTTTCTTTTCCAAATTATCAGAAAATATGAAAGATTTAATTTGGCGCAACAAACATATGTCAATACAAAGCAAAATCCGCATATACAAAACGATAGTCTCTTCTTATTCTTCTTCTTCCTTCCAAGTATTAGGCCAAGGCCTGTTACGATCCTATAGAAAATTCTCCCTCCAGCGTTTCATAGGACGGCCCAGAGATCTTCGTCCTCTTGGTATATAATTATAAACAGCTTTGGGAATCCGATTTGAACTCATTCTTTCAAGTTGGTGTTTCGAATTTAGTTGGTACTGTTTAATATATTCTAAAATTGGCGTAGTCTTCAATACTTTTAAGATATCGGTGTTCCTTTTCCGATCCCATCTGGTGATAAAACGATAGTTCGACCAGTTATCGTATATGGAGCAGAAACTAGGGCTGATACAACAAAAACTAAACAAATAATAAGCACATGCAAAATGAAGATCTTAAGAACTATTCAGGGGAAAACATTATTTGATAAAATACACAACACAGAAATTAGGGACAAATGTCATATTCAAGACATAACCAAATTTATTATAGATAGACGAAAATATTGGAAGGGTCACAACAAAGAATGGAAGACAACCGACTTGCAAAAAGAGCTAAAGAAGATAGACCAATGGACGGGAGAAGAACAAGAGGAAGACCAGCCAAGAGATGGATAGATAGTGAATGCACATCCAATACGTCTTCCTCCGAGGAGTGATTCTGGAAATAAACAGCATGAAAATCCTACAAATTATGAATAAGAAGAGAGAAGAAGAAAGAATATTTTAGAAGGAGGCAAAATAAAAAATGTTTTCAAGAGGAATGTGCTAACAATCTAGAGAAAATAAAACTATAAACAAATGAATTGGTTATACGAGCCAAATTAAATAAATTTAGAGGAATTGAGTACATCAGGTGGGTAACCACGAGGTTTTAAAGAATTAAAAGAGAGGGGGGATATTTGATATAGAAATGAATGCAAAAAAAAAAAGAGGAACATTGGGTTTCAGGCTAGAACAAATATAATAAATTATGAAAATGGCGATATGATTGCAGGTTACAGGAATATATTAAATATACGAAAAATTACTTTAATCGGCTATTAAATAACATGAAGAACAAAATATTGAAGAGGATGATTTACAGACGATAGAAATATCAGTCATAGAGCCAAGTGCATAGACGTTGAAATAATGATAGAAACATTTTGATAAGTGTGATGAATTTGTGGCAAACGCAATTCGAGTAATAGTGCATCATTTCTTTTTAAAAAATGAATTATATATCACATGTCTTATATACTTCACACGTGCTCCCTGTCAATGTGACAGTAATTGTGGTGTTTGTTTATGTTAGGTTCACTTTAAAGAGCGTATAAGGTATTTATATGAAATGTAAAGTGCGTAACGATGCACGCATAAGGTTGGGGTGTATTACAGTCGATTTTTTGCTTACACGATTGATGACAATTTTAATGCAAATATTGGTGTTACGAAGTGGTTTTAATTAAATGATTTTTTGGACAAGAAGCATTATTAAATTGTTTAAACATTATATGAAATAAATTTGCTTAAATATGTAATTTCTATTGTAACCGTCGGCCATTTTGGAATTTAATAGAACTGTTATAGGACAATTGTTATAGAAGACAACTGTTATATATGAATAAGAAACTGAAAGATATCCTAACCTACGCTTATAGGAACCTGAAGCTAACCTAACCTAATTCAATTACTGTAACCTACTCTAAAGTAATTTAATATCTAAAAGCAGACCTAAAGTAATATCATCATCAACAAGGATTAAGCCCAATGGCCTGTTCCGATCTCATTATAGGTCGAATTGGTCCTTCCATCTCTTCAATGGTCTTCCCAACATTCTTCTCCCTTTTGGTTTATAATTATACATTCTTCTTGGTATGCGCTGTTCATTCATTCGTAATACGTGCTGAAGGTAAGCATTTTGATAATATTTTACTCTTTCACAGAGATTAAATATATTAAGTTCTTATATCTTCGTTTTTCTTTTATCGGTCCTTTGGTATCCTGCTATTGCTCTCAACATCTTCATTTCAGCCCTAAAGTAATGTAATTCTATAAAAATTAACCATACTTATTAGAAGTGAGTTATCGGTGATATTGATATCGCTGGTTATTAGTGCATAACCTGTGCGCATTTTTGATTAATACTTAATGTGGTTAACGTTGGTTATTTGACTTTATCGCTGGTTCATACAATAACTCATAGAATAACAGTTGTAACCACAGTTATTAGTATGGTCGTGACCTCCATGATGTATGTTAGAGCGGTCGGGACAGGAAATAGTCCCACTTTTTTTTTTTTTTCATATTTACGACTAAAATAAGATGATAATTTTTCGTGACTAAAAACAATAATTATATAATTATATGCACATTTGTTGCATTTAAGTTGTGTTTAAAGTGCGTAAGTAAAAATCGACTGTGTTACCACACCCGCCCCACGAATAATAAAAAATCTACAGAGTGATTCAGAAATATGGCTATACGTTTGATCGCATTTTGTGACGGAAATATTATTATTAAAGGAAATATGATGTTATCATTGGAAAGGGAATCCTTCAAATTACAACAATAGAACAAAACAAAACAAATCACTGCTCACGCGCAGCTTGGCGGGTTGATTTTTGTGAGCTAGCGTCGAACGCCTCCACAATTCTCTTCGTTGTTTCTGCATCCGTGCTAATGCGAGGCCTTCCAGGAGGTTTGATTTTCTGCATCCTTCCCGTTTCCAGCAGTCGTTTTCTCCACTTCCCCACAGTCACGTCTTGCCCGTCTTGCAGCCTCACGATCATTAGCATACGTTATTGCCCATGCAGCAATTGTAATTTGCTGTTGCATATTCAACGCCATTTTGACTAATGACGTAAGTTCTACATTGTTTTGTTTTATTCCATTGTTGTAATTTGAATAATTGCCTTTCCAACGGTAATTTAATATTTCCTGTAATGGTAATATTTTCATCACACAACGCGATCAAACGTATAGCCATATTTATGATTCACCCCGTACAAAACAAATATATGTTTGTATGTAATTAAATAATGGAAGACTTCACTCACAGCAAATGAAGTTTTTTTTAATCTTCTGTTTCAACGTCAAGAAACGAAACTGAGTTACGGTATTCATAACGACTGCAGTTTACTACGTATCTGAAATAATGTGGTCGCGTTATCTCTGTGAAGAAGTCATAACGGATTTATTCATAAACAAATGTGTGCACTAAGCTGTTACTTTATTACACAACTGTTTGTTTATATTAATGTAAATTTCACTGTCGATACCACGCTTGTTTAAACTTCATTAAAATGTTGAGGCTACTTAATCCCTTCTGCCTCTAAACCACATTTTTTATAGAAAATCTTCTTTATCCACTATAATATCTCTAATTGCTGTAAATTATATTTTTTGCGCGATAGTGCGTTTTGTCGTACTTACAGCAATGGCGACCATGATTCAAAGTTCAACTTCCTGCATTTCGGGGTTGCCAACCTAAATAAAGTCCACCGCTATGGTCTCGAGGTAACGTGCTGCCTTGTCACGCAGCGGACCCGGGTTCGATCACCGGTCGGGGCAGTTTTTCTGGGTGAGGTTTTTGTCGGGGCTTTTCCTTATCTGTAAGACAAATGTCAGGAAAACTTTAAGGCCCAAACGGTCCCAGAAATCATATGGTCATCATCAGCAGCATCATACTTCACCGGTGTGGAAAGCAACGGGAAGTTACCACACCTACAATTCCCTACTAAAGCTGCAAGCATAGCATGAAAATGCTATGATTGCAGTGAAGGACCTGCCTTCGGGCAGAATTACTATGGATGGAACCTAAATAACTATACTGTAATAAAATAACTATACTGTAATATTACAAACCACGTGTGGGAAACGCTCGGTTTTTAAACATTTTTCTCGCTTCTGTAAAAACCACTTTCCAACTCGCATCGTAATATACTACAAAATCTCTCGGTCATTTAGACAGAATGGACAATACAAGATTACCCAAAAAGATCAACGCCTACAAACCACATCGAAAAAGATATTTGGGACGGCCAAGGAAACGATGGACTTGAGACCGGAACAGGTCGCATTGACCTAATCCTGGAAAGGAAAAAGAAGAAGAAGAATAAGAAGAAACCTCTCTGTGTAAATTGTATATCTGATGAAGTAATGTTTTGATCGCTCCATTACTTGGCCTTCTAACTGTCAGTAATGTAGAGCCTGGAGTATTATATCAGTAAGTTACAGATGTGAAAGTCAATCCAATGTCCTTTATTTTACTTCCGTTCTGATCTGATCAAAGGTGAACTAGAGTCAGTGGACGGACAATCAAGGTTCACAAATCACAATACTCTGGTAAAAGCTTTATATTTTTAAACGTCTTCTAAGTTATCTTAGTTCGTATGAATAATGTTGTGTTTGTATGTAGGTCAATGGAAGTGAGTACGAGCATTTTTAAGGAATTAAAACATTGCCTTCTTTCTGATGAGGAAACACTATTTATGTTAACCCATTCGCTTCAGGTTTTAATGCTCTATGTATTTCCCCAGAAACCGAATTCAAATCGCCGTAAATATCAATAAAACTAAATATATGATCGCACGTAGAAATACATTATATAATGGAAATGGACAGCTAATGACAAATGAGGGAAATTTTGAGGAAGTGGCTGAATTCAAATACCTAGGAACAATAATCACAAATAGGAATGAGATGCACAAAGAAATTAAACATAGGTTCAATTCTGGAAATGCGTGCTGTTATGTATTGCAGAGACTCTTGATGCCCCAACTCCTTTCAAAAAACGTTAAACTGAAAATATATAAAACTATTATTCTACCAGTTATATTATATGGATGTGAAACATGGACTCTTACTTTAAGGGAGAAAATGAGATTACAAATTTTTCAGAATAAAGTTCTTAGGAAAATGTTTGGACCAAACAGAGATGAACAGACAGGTGAATGCAGAAGACTACATAACAATGAACTACATGGTCTTTATAGGAAGCCAGATACAATAAGAACAGTTAAGTCTCGTAGATTGCGATGGGCAGGACATGTTGCACGTATGGGGAATGAAAGACTTGCATGGAAGCTTCTTGTAGGAAAGCCAGAGGGAAAACGCCCAGTTGGTAGACCAAGAATGAGGTGGGAGAATAACATTAACTACGATTTGAGTGAAGTGAATTATACAGGGAATGATTGGAAAGCATTAGCTCAGGATAGGGATGTATGGAGAGCTTATGTCCGCGCGGCCATCAACATGCGGGTTCGATAGTGTCAGTGAGTAAGTAAGTAACTAAATATCCAATCTTAACTAAAATTTCATAAAATATTACTATTCTTAGCGATGGAATAAAATGTTCCTGACATTAGTAATCAAATACATTACTTTTAATGTTTATGTATAAATCGTAATTTATTAAACTATAAAAAAACTACATGGCGCGACAGCCCTCGAAGGCTGTTGGCCTAGCAGCCGGCTTCATATGTGTTAATTACAGAGGTAGGCAATCATCCAGCCAGTGTAGGGTGACATGTGGTCCCCCAACCGTTATAGCTTCTTCTTTCAGCCTGGAGCTGCTACTTTTTATAGCTGTTCAAATACGTCACGGTGCTGGGTGGGCCCTCTATGTATACTACGTACAATGTACACACAAAAAGGTAGTGTTAATATGCATTATACGAAACAAATCACTGCATTTTAAATGGAACTCAATTTTATTTGAAACAATATAACACAATAAATACGTACTTGCTGCTATTTTATCACTGATTGGTCTCACGGCCTCCTGTAGTTTCATTTCAACTAATAAACATTGGCCACACTGTTAACGTTACTCATTTGTTTATAATAAACGCAAATATTTCCAACAAAGATATTATTTTACTATTATTCTGAAAACACCACCGAGGAAAAAATAATGTACAACGCACGTTTGTGAAGCGTTTTACAGAATGTTGGAAATTCAAAACCGAGCAATAGCGAGGTTTTTAATGTTCTCGATTCTGTAAAAACCACTTCCCAACCTCGTATCGTAATATACCAAATAGTATATTTAAATTAATATTTATTTTACCGCAAAATTAAATTTAACAATTTTCGTACAATTGATAAAGTATTTGCAGTTCTTTATTAATCTCTGTTACCGAAGCTGTTTATCTACGTTCATAGTATTTTGTTACATTTGTGTAATATTTGCATTTTGAAATAACTAAATAAAATTCAGATGTCAGTCAGTCACAAAATAATGTCAGTTAGTCACACATCACATATTAGGTCACAACTTCGGTATTAATTGTGATTTAGCTTATTTTTTTAATTGAGAATGTAACTTGAAATGTTTTCTCCAAACGGTGTTTTGGAAAATTGAATTAAGAATCACATTTCAGAGAATGATGTAGATGAACATGTTAAGCTGCATGATGAGTTGACATTTATGTCAGTCAGTCACACATACTTTGATAAATAACGTTGTTTTTGTTCAGAAGTTGTATATTTATGTACAATCTTAATCAGACACTTTTCCTCTATCACATCACGTATAAAACACCTCTGATTTCAACCAATTGTAATACTTATGCAACCATTTTGCTGCAAAAGTGTATTGTAAATGTCAGTCAGTCACATATGGAATTGCTCTGTTAAAAACAATCCAAATGTTAGTACAGCACCGATAACTGGCAGTTAAAACATGTGGACATGCGATTTAGGTATTTCTCGCTTAATGCTATGAAACGATAAATGCACACTGCATATCTATTATTTTCAAGAAATTTGAAGAGCATAAAAGAATGCAGGAAGGATAATTATTTGAATTACCGCGCGTGTCCGTCCTTGAAAAAATTACAACATTAAGTTTATTATCTGGAATTCATGAAATTCAAAAATGTACAATTACATAGAAGACATATCAAGATGTCCTTCAAAATTCCAGAATGAATGCTACTGCCTGAGTGAGCAAGTAATAAAAATAAATGAACATTTTTAACAGATAGACATGCAAACTAGACAAAAATCTACAAAGTACGAAAACGACTTTACATATCTGAGCAATTGTTCTAACTATATCTAATTATATAGTAAAACAATTATCTGCTAATTCAATCCAAATCTGTTGACATATCTCAGTGACACATATTTCCACCTTAATTCCTAAACTTCATAATTTGTTTTTTTTTATTTACACTTTTTATGTTAAAAATAGTCCACCGCTGTGGTCTCGAGGTAGCGTGCTGCCTTGTCACGCAGTGGGCCCGGGTTCGTTCCCCGGTCGGGACAGTTTTCCTGGGTGAGGTTTTTATCGGGGTTTTTCCTCACCTGTAAGACAAATGTCAGGAAAACTTTAAGGCCCAAACGGTCCCCGAAATCATACGGCCATCATCATCATCCTTATCATTAACATCATCATTATTATCATCCTTCACCGGTGTGAAACGCAACGGGAAGCTACCACACCTACAATTCCCTACTAAAGCTGCAAAGCATAGCATTAAAATGTTATGATTGCAGTGAAGGACCTGCCTCGGGCAGAATTACTATGGATGGATGCCCCAAACGTACCTCATGGAAACATGTGTGTTCCCCTAGTGGCAGTTTAACATAACTTAATTTAGTTACCCTTATTTCCACATAGATGTCAGTGAGTGACATATGGTCAGCGCATCGCCTTAATGATATCTCTAGCAGGCAACTAAGGTGTTACTTGGAAGGGGAAGGTAGAACAGACAGGTGAATGGAGAAGATTGTGAATTACATGATCTTTATAGGAAACTAGATATAATAACAGTTATACGCGGCCATGAACCTACGGGTTCGATAGCGCCAGTGAGCTAGTCCTATTTTCTGTTATAGAATATATTTTCCCCGTAACGCCTCTTCCCTGTTCGACTTATTCCATACACATTACATGGTTTATTGACCAATAACTCGAGAAGAATGAATTTGCGACCTTCGCAAATCACACAGTGTGTTTCTGGAACCGGTTCGAACCGGTGTTACCCGATTGACAACCAGTCCCAGGTAAATGTTTGGATTAATCTCATAAATGCTATCTCACAGAATATTTGTTCAATAATTACATCAGTATGACTACAGTTCACGCCGTACAGTAATAAAATCAACATAAATAGCTCGGTATATAGCTATCATTGAAATAAAAAAGAGAAAAGTATTATAAAAAAATAAGCGAAATCCGATCATTAAGAGTGAGGATTAACATGAAAGCCGGAATTTACAAAATCGCTCTAGCGGCCGCCATGTAATATTTGAGTTGGAAACATTAGGAGTGGGACTAGCTAGCGTAACAAGTGAAATTGTATCATCACGAACAAATCCGTTTTAATTAATCAATTGAATTGGTGTTTACTTGATGAAAATCCAAAATCTATTTAATTAAATAAAAATAAAACTTAAAGTTTTATATGATTTTGATATTTATTAAAATATAAATTAGTTACAACTGTTTCGGTACTTTGTACATTCTTCATATATGATTGTTGTATCACGTCTGAAGAAGGTACAAAGTACCGAAACAGCTGTAACTAATTTATATTTTAATAAATATGAAAATCACATAAAACTTTAAGTTTTATTTTTATTTAATTAAATAAATCCGTTTTAGGTATTTGAGAATAAAGTACTTAGGAACAATTTTGGACCAAACAGAGATGAACAAACAGGTAAATGGAGAAGACTACATAACAATGAACTGCATGGTCTTTAGGCCTATAGGAAGCCAGATATAATAAGAACAGTGAAGTCTCGTAGACTGCGATGGGCAGGACATGTTGCGCGTATGGGAATGAAAGACGCGCATGGAAGCTTGTTGTAGGAAAGCCAGAGGGAAAACGCCCAGTTGGTAGACCAAGAATAACATTAACTATGATTTGAGGGAAGTAGATTATATAGGGAATTATTGGAAATCATTAGCTCAGGATAGGGATGTATGGAGAGCTTATGTCCGCGCGGCCATGAACATACGGGTTCGATAGTGCCAGTGACTAAGTAAGTAAATCCGTTTTAGACCATGTGCCTATGTCCGTAAACCTAACGAAGATGTTTTGGCCATCCTTGGTCCCTATGTCCGATTGGAGTAGGCCTATATTTGGAACGCCAATTTTGGAAGACTTTTTCTTTCCATTCTTCTCAGATGATTTTTCCATTCTTGTAGATCTTTCTATATCTTCATTTAAACTTGGTACTGCCAAGTTTTTCTCTGACTTTTTAACTGATGCCCTAAATGGGAGTCAATGACCAATCACATTTCAATGATTTTTATTTACAATCAATCACAGTCGTTTTTCACCTAGATTTTATCAGTTTAATTTTATCCCTTTAAAATGAAGCACCTCCTTTTTAACATTCTAAATAGGTAAGACCATTATCTTGCAATGACTGCAATGTGGCTACCAGATTGTATATATAGTGCACGAAAGTAAACACGTTGTGCTTGCAGGATATAACATAAAAACATTTGTAGCAATTGGTTATACCACAAAAAAAAAACTGTTTGCACTTCGTTAATCATATTATTTTCCACGAATTTACGTTGCAGAAAAATATAATAGACATATTTGCATCATAAGACATCAGAAATTAATTAATAACCTATAACGTTGGTCATACATTTCTCCACTAGGGTGCATTCTTACAATATTGCGATCCTTTGATAATAAATAATATGATCTGGTTGCAGTGACGAACAAATGAAGCATAACAATCGTTTCTCATTCGTTTTCAAACATCGCCGTTTACATTAAATATATGAAAAGTTTACAATAACCATATTTAAATAATGATTTGTGAGTAAACAGCTTAATTTTGGTTTACTCTAGTTTATGAGAATTGTTTTTATTTAAAATCCAAATTTCACTTCCGTATTTTAGAGCAGCTATTGATGTGATGTTTTGTATCTGTCCTCATCTGTTTACCAGAATTACTTCTTATAACCCCATTAATTTTATTGCTTTTTTTTTTTGTAATTTTGAATCAATGCCACTCTTGTGTTCTGTAAATACACTTCCTAAGTATGAGAAATCAGACACTTGTTCTATAATTCTTCCATTAATCTCAAAGTGAAATTTTAGTACGAATATTTTCAACACTATATAAAACTGTTATTCTACCAGTTATATTATATGGGTGCGAAACATGGACTCTTACTTTAAGGGAGGAAAGGACATTACGAGTATTTGAGATTAAAGTTCTTAGGAAAATTTTTGGACCAAAGAGAGATGAATAGACAGGTGAATGGAGAAGACTACATAACAATGAACTACATGGTCTTTATAGGAAGCCAGATATAATAAGAACAGTTAAGTCTCGTAGACTGCGATGGGCAGGACATGTTGCGCGTATGGGGAATGAAAGACTTGGAAACTTCTTGTAGGAAAACCAGAAGGAAAACGCCCAGTTGGGAGACCAAGAATGAGGTGGGAGAACAACATTAACTATGATTTGAGGGAAGTAGATTATACAGGGAATGATTGGAAAACATTAGCTCAGGATAGGGATGTATGGAGAGCTTATATCCGCGCGGCCATGAACCTACGGGTTCGATAGTGCCAGTGAGTAAGTAAGTAAGTATATTTTCAACGCTCCAGCACTGTAAAAGTTGGTTCAGATAGTACGTAGCGCTTGAGACTCATATTCCAGAGTCCCGAGTTCAAATCCCGGGACCCACCAACCTTACTCAAGTTTTGTTTTATTTTGCGTGATTTTTGTCAATTATCAAGACAAATGCTGGGTTAGAATTTCATTACTATCACCTATTTCATCCTCAATCTTCATTTAAAATTAACATTTAATGGATTTACACGCATAGCGTACAGTAGAACTTGTGATATCACAGATAAGATATTCCAAAGATATTAAATCGAGTCAAATTAAAACTCAAGTAAAAAAAAAAATATGTCTAGAGACCGGTGTTTTGTTTTTCTCGCAACGGAACTGTATGCAGACGGAATCCGGTGTTTTGTTTTTCTCGCAACGGAACTGTATGCAGACGGAATCCGGTGTTTTGTTTTTCTCGCAACGGAACTGTATGCAGACGGAATCCGGTGTTTTGTTTTTCTCGCAACGGAACTGTATGCAGACGGAATCCGGTGTTTTGTTTTTCTCGCAACGGAACTGTATGCAGACGGAATCCGGTGTTTTGTTTTTCTCGCAACGGAACTGTATGCAGACGGAATCCGGTGTTTTGTTTTTCTCGCAACGGAACTGTATGCAGACGGAATCCGGTGTTTTGTTTTTCTCGCAACGGAACTGTATGCAGACGGAATCCGGTGTTTTGTTTTTCTCGCAACGGAACTGTATGCAGACGGAATCCGGTGTTTTGTTTTTCTCGCAACGGAACTGTATGCAGACGGAATCCGGTGTTTTTGTTTTTCTCGCAACGGAACTGTATGCAGACGGAAATCCGGTGTTTTGTTTTTCTCGCAACGGAACTGTATGCAGACGGAATCCGGTGTTTTGTTTTTCTCGCAACGGAACTGTATGCAGACGGAATCCGGTGTTTTGTTTTTCTCGCAACGGAACTGTATGCAGACGGAATCCGGTGTTTGTTTTTTCTCGCAACGGAACTGTATGCAGACGGAATCCGGGTGTTTTGTTTTTCTCGCAACGGAACTGTATGCAGACGGAATCCGGTGTTTTGTTTTTCTCGCAACGGAACTGTATGCAGACGGAATCCGGTGTGTTTGTTTTTCTCGCAACGGAACTGTATGCAGACGGAATCCGGTGTTTTGTTTTTCTCGCAACGGAACTGTATGCAGACGGAATCCGGTGTTTTGTTTTTCTCGCAACGGATACTGTATGCAGACGGAATTCACGGGTTTGTGTGGTGTTTTGTTTTTCTCGCAACGGAACTGTATGCAGACGGAATCCGGTTGTGTTGTGTGTTTTGTTTCTCGCAACGGAAATGTATGCAGACGGAATCCGGTGTTTTGTTTTTCTCGCAACGGAACTGTATGCAGACGGAATCCGGTGTTTTGTTTTTCTCGCAACGGAACTGTATGCAGACGGAATCCATTAATATTTTAGAGCATAAAATACCTGAGCGCGGATTTATTCGATAGCAAAATAAAGTGACGGTTGTGTCATATATTTAAGGCAAGTGAAAGACCGTCAAGCCTGAAATAAGAGACTTCTGGGCGAGAAAAAAGAAAATATATATTGCATCATTGGTATGTTGAACTCAGTGCTTTGGAATAGAAATATAATACAGGGTGAAAATGATTTAAACCGACAAACTCTGGGAGGTTGTAGCGGACACCAAAACAAATATTTCTCCCTAATGTCATTTTTTCCTAAGAGGATTATTTAAACCGGTAGAGGAAGATTTCTCTAGCGGCAAATTAATTAAACCAACAAACATTTTGCATGTTTTATTACCAAGAGACAACACATTAACACAACGCAATTACTTAAATTACAGTAAAGGTTCAAAAATGCCTCCATTGACAAGTAAACAAAGGTTACACCGGCGGATCATGTTCTGTCTAACACGGGCAAAAACTCCAGGAGTATCGTTAATTGCTCCTGCTGCTGCTGCTGCTGCTGCTGCTGCTACTACCCGGGCAACCAGATCCCTTTCTGATGCAACATGAGTTGTGTAAACAAGGTTGCGCATTCTCTCCCCCACACAAAAAAATCTAAAGCGGCCATATCTGGAGATCGAGCAGGCCATGGTACAGGACCACCTCTGCCAATCAACTTTTCTGAAAATCGTTGGTTCAAGAATCGACGCACACGACGATTGAAACGTGCCGGCGCCCCGTCATGTTGGAACTACATGCGTTGTCTTGCAGGGAGCGGGACGTCTTCCAGCAATTCTGGCAATGCTCTGACGAGAAAATTGTAATAGTGCCTACCATTTAATGGCCTAGGTAGGAGACCCAACAACACCGGCCCACACATATCAGTGTACTCACTCCAGGTGTATCGCTCCATTAGTAAGCAGATACAATTCACTACTACACTGGTGGACAAAACAATTCCTACCATCAACAGCAGTTGCAGTCATGACACTGAAGAGCGTAATACGCCCTCTACCGGTTTAAATAATTCTCATAGGAAAAAATGGCATTAGGGAAAAATATTTGTTTTGGTGTCCCCTACAACCTCCCAGAGTTTGTCGGTTTACATAATTTTCACCCTGTATACAGAACGAAGAAAACTATATTTCAAGTTCTGTTACAAAGCATTTTATTATATGGGTCCGAAACCAGGACAGTAAGTAGAAAACAAGCCAACAAGCTGTTAGCAGTAGAAATGGATTTTTGGAGGCGATCGACAAGAATTTCAAGAAGGGATAAAGTCACAAACAGCACAATAAGGGAAATTATGTAAGTTGAAAAAACATATTAGGAAAAATAGAAGAAAAACGTTTGAAATGTTATGGACACCTCATAAGAATGGAAGAAGAGAGAATACCAAAGAAGGCAATTAATTGGAAAGCTAATGGAAGAAGTGGAAGAGGCAGGCCTAGAGAACGGTGGATGGATTGAAAAGAAGTATGCAAGCTAGAGATTTGAGGGAAGAAGATGCTTTAGACAGGAACCTCTGGCGACAAATCACTTTGGTTTGAAGGAGAAACACTGTATTGTGGAATATATATATATATATATATATATATATATATATATATATATATATATTACATCAGGGAGAAAAAATAGAAAATGCATAATACTAGTAATTACAAAGAGAACAGTGTTATGTTTTAATGTAAAAACTGCCACAAGACTGGGTGTTGTGGCTGGTTTCACAAGAATGCACTTTCACGTTAAGCAAAAAGACAGCGCCAGAACAACGTGTTTATAAATAATACTACGTATTGAAGCGGTACCACTGTGAAAATTCGGTAAATTTTGCTTAGAGGCCTTTTCATTCAGGCTTAAGGATTTTTACGAGCCTGAAAATGTTCAGACTCGGGACCCACAGCTTAAACTCCCTCCCGGAGGACTTGCTCCTTGGATTTTTCCGTCCTAAAAAATCCATCGACCCCGGCCGGGTTTGAACCCGCGACCCTCGGGACCAGAGGCAAGGAGCATAACCACTAGTCCACCGCGGCCGATTGTATATTATTTATTTTTAATATTTGTAAAAAAAGGTCACATGTTCCGGTTCTTAATTTTCCAATATTATCTCTATCAATCGCCCTGTTATCTCTCTGTTATTACTTCTATACACGTGACACAAGAGAATTCTTCCTTCTGGTTTAATACTTCTATACACGTGACACAAGAGAATTCTTCTTCTGGTTTAATACTTCTATACACGTGACACAAGAGAATTCTTCCTTCTGGTTTAATACTTCTATACACGTGACACAAGAGAATTCTTCTTCTGGTTTAATACTTCTATACACGTGACACAAGAGAATTCTTCCTTCTGGTTTAATACTTCTATACACGTGACACAAGAGAATTCTTCTTCTGGTTTAATACTTCTATCACGTGACACAAGAGAATTCTTCCTTCTGGTTTAATACTTCTATACACGTGACACAAGAGAATTCTTCTTCTGGTTTAATACTTCTATACACGTGACACAAGAGAATTCTTCCTTCTGGTTTAATACTTCTATACACGTGACACAAGAGAATTCTTCTTCTGGTTTAATACTTCTATACACGTGACACAAGAGAATTCTTCTTCTGGTTTAATACTTCTATACACGTGACACAAGAGAATTCTTCCTTCTGGTTTAATACTTCTATACACGTGACACAAGAGAATTCTTCTTCTGGTTTAATACTTCTATACACGTGACACAAGAGAATTCTTCCTTCTGGTTTAATACTTCTATACACGTGACACAAGAGAATTCTTCTTCTGGTTTAATACTTCTATACACGTGACACAAGAGAATTCTTCTTCTGGTTTAATACTTCTATACACGTGACACAAGAGAATTCTTCTTCTGGTTTAATACTTCTATACACGTGACACAAGAGAATTCTTCTTCTGGTTTAATACTTCTATACACGTGACACAAGAGAATTCTTCTTCTGGTTTAATACTTCTATACACGTGACACAAGAGAATTCTTCCTTCTGGTTTAATACTTCTATACACGTGACACAAGAGAATTCTTCTTCTGGTTTAATACTTCTATACACGTGACACAAGAGAATTCTTCCTTCTGGTTTAATACTTCTATACACGTGACACAAGAGAATTCTTCTTCTGGTTTAATACTTCTATACACGTGACACAAGAGAATTCTTCTTCTGGTAAAGACTGTTTCATAAGATTACTAATAATTTCACATTACATTAAGGAATGGCGCGTCCTTGTAAAGAACTAAGGAAAAATAAAACCAGAATCAGGCAGTCTTGTCATATAAACACTCAGCTCAGTTATTTAAAATACATCTGTCAACATTGTACTGCATCAAAGTTCATATTACATTAGGTAGCTACACCTCGTACCTAACATCACCGTATGATTAATATAAGAATATTCAAAATATGCTAACCACCTGTTCCATTTAATCATTCTTTCGATCCAAATTTTGAAATTTTACATGTTTGTGATAAGGGTAAGAAGTTGGACCTTTTGGAGGCTGTAGAAATAAATAAATTGAAAAGTAGTAATAAACTGTTAAATTCTCAACTTGATTTGAATGAATCCCCTTTGTTAAATTAAAAAATATAAATAAATTATTGTTGTATTGTTGCTTAGATCAGTTGATATGTACTATAATAACACAATTCATAATTTGTTAACATGTCTGAAGAAGGTACAGTGTACCGAAACAGCTGTCACTCAATTATATCTTAATAATATGAAAATCAAATAAACTAAGTTTTATTTTTATTTAATTAATGGATATAAGAAGTGCCTTCTTTTTTTACAGCTCTAATATTGTTATATTGAGATTTTTTTATTGAATGTCCCCGACGATATGATGGGTGATAATTGATAATGAAGCGCCAGGAGAGTTCTTAACCTAAATTGCATACCATGGGCAACCACAGGGATGATTCCCTTTAAGGGAAAGTTCCTATTGTTTGACGGGGAATCGAACCCGGCATCTCATAAACTGTAATCAGAAACGCTGACCACTACCCCAACAACAGGCTGGTCTTATGTTGAGATATGGATTTAAATGTTTCACTTTATAATTAAAAGCAATGCCACATATTCCTGCGGAAGCAAACAAAGCAATGGGTCCCGTGTCATAGATTTGCGACACGTATTATTATATTACGATGCGAAGTTGGGAAGTGGTTTTTACAGAATCGAGGAAAATGTTTAAAAACCGAGCAATAGCGCGGTTTTTAATTTCCGAGATTCTGTAAAACACTTCATAAACGTGCGTTGTACATTATTTTTTACTCGGTGTTGTTTTCAAAATAATAAATAATAGTAAAATAATAACATCTTTGTTGGAAATATTTGTGTTCATTATAAACAATTGACTAACTTTAACAATGTGGGCAATGTTTATTAGTTGAAACAACAGGAGGCCTTGAAAACAATTATTGATAAAATGGCCGCAAGTACGTATTTATTGTTTTATATTTGTTTCAAATAAAGTTGAGTTCATTTAAAATGTAGTGATTTGTTTCGTATAATGTATATTAACACTACCTTTTGGATATTTTCTGTATATACATTGTACGTAGTATACATAGAGGGCAGTGGATTTACTTCCGCACATGGGTGTAAATGTAATATTACAGTATAATTATGTAGGAAGTTGAACTTTCAATAATGGTCGACATTGCTGTAAGTACGACAAAACGCACTATCGCGCAAAAAAATCTTACGCCTGAAATAAGAGGCCTGTGAACAAAATGTGTCGGTCTTTGAACCACATATTTTTAAAATTCCAACTAATCAACTGAACCTCTGAATTCCTTAAACTTAAAGTACCGCATCATATTCATGGTAGGTCCTCGGTCTGTTCCGCTTTCAGAATTCATCTTCCCTTCGTCTTCTAGAACGTCCCACATCTCTATAGCCTTGAGGCTTTGTTTTGTTAGCCTAGAAGAGTTCATTCTTAAAATATGTTCATGCCATTTTTGTTTACAACTTTGTATTTTTTCATTTAGGTTAAAGATTTTGAGTTCTTGCCTAATTGTTTCAGTATATATATCCATCCATAGTAATTCTGCCCGAGGGCAGCATTTTCATGCTATGCTTTGCAGCTTTACTAGGGAATTGTAGGTGTGGTAGTTTCCTGTTGCTTTCCACACAGGTGAAGGATGATTTCGGGGACCGTTTGGGCCTTAAAGTTTTCCTGACATTTGTCTTACAGGTGAGGGAAAACCCCGATAAAAAACACACCCAGAAAAACTGCCCCGACCGCGGATCGAACCCGGGCCCGCTGTGTGACAAGGCAGCACGCTACCTCGAGACCACAGCGGTGGGCTTAATAATAATAATAATAATAATAATAATAATAATAATAATAATAATAATAATATTATTATTATTATTATTATTATTATTACAATGTCGCAGAAATGAAGGAAACAATAACACCCTAACCTCGAAACCCGCCACTACAAATAAGTTTTGGCGAACCTTTTGAAATATTTTGTGAACCCCAGGTTGGGAAACGATGGTCTCTGCCAAATCGATTCGATATATTGATACATCTATTGTTTAAGATTAGCATTTATCTACGTCACTAATATTGATAAACAAAAGACGTGAATTAGTTTACTTAAAACTTATGTTTTTAATAAAGTACTTTAACATTTTGGCGACACGCCCAGAGGTGCTTTTTTAAACTTTTAATTTGAGATTATTTTTCCCGCAGACATGCACTCTATGCCCTTATATTAAATTCCACGCCCAAACATCCAGATTGTATTTGTTATATCAAGTTGCTTCTTAGTTCTCGCGGGGCTGAGTGGATTCTATTTCAGACTCTAAACTCGAAGAAAATTTTCTGTCCTATAGCTGGGAATCGGATCAGAGGAGGCTGCTGTTTTATACAGCTTCACCATGCATTCAGTAATATATATATATATATATATATATATATATATATATATAGGCATAGATGCTTTATCTTTCATTTGGTGACTGACAGCTACCATTTCAGTCGACCTTGGCTCTTCAAGACTGTTGCGCCATGACATTTATTTTATAGGTGGTTAATGGCTCTCCTTATCATTCTACTTGAGTAGAATTATTGCCAGGGTAAAGATTGAAATCTTAAAAAAAAGGCAGAACATGAGATAATATATGGGAGTATCCTATAAAATGAAGCAGAGATCAAATAAACTATAAGTCGCATGAACAGTTTTATCTAAACACGCTGACGTAATCAGGGTCGTCCTAGTATATCTTGTTTTCAATCAATTTTGAGTTAACTATCTATCGAAAGTAAATAGATTGCGATAATGATATTACTTAATATTACGCAATTCTTCGTCATCAATTGCTGGGCGTGGATTTATTTAGCGGTGCCCAAGTTCCCTTCTTGTTAGGGCCAAATTATAAATTTATTAATAATAATAAGTTGGTAAGAGGCACTCGAAAGAGCATTAAGTTATAAGTTTATGATTTGTCTTTTATGAGTTCGTTCAGTGATCCTGTCCATATTCTGCATTGTTTGTAATGGTATCGCTCACACGTTTGGTCGCATATCTTGCATTCACACGAATCACTCGGTTGGTGGAATTTTGTATTTTTGCACATTTTGTGATGATATCCGTGTGTTGCTAAACCTATGATTCTGTGCCTTTGTGGTTGGTTACTTCCAGTCCACTCTCTGTTTACCATGGCATCTGAGGCGTAGAAAATCTTCGTCGATCTCTTTTTCTCTCTGTTTCTTTTTTTTCGATGACTTTCTTATATGGCTCCGTTGCTGGCAGTAGTATCCTTTGCCTCAGGTCCTCTAGGAAGAAGGTTTCTCTGGCTAGCATATAGGCCATTCTATTTGGTGTGTATTTGCTTGCACCTAATGACTTTTTGATGAATCTTGGTTTTACTTTTTCTAACCTCTCCAAATCGCTGGTCGATAGTTTCTCCCATATCAGTTCTATCCCGTAGGTGACGATCGGGGTGATCACTGATGCGAATAATTTCATGGCTGTGACTAATTTTAACGATGTGATGTCTTTGATACTGCACATAGCTCTTATAGCTGCTGCTGCTGCTGCTGCTGCTCTCTCCTGCACATGTGCGCTGAAAGACTTTGTTGTTGGCTGCAGTGTTATGCCTAAATATCTGAATTTGTTGACCATTCTTATCGGTTCTTCTCCTAGTTTTAGATTATCACTTGCCGCTGTTCTTCCTCCTTTCTTGAAAACCATTTGTACGGTCTTGTTGCTGTTTATCTTGAACTCATTTTCCATAGCCCATCGTTGTATCCCATCTATGCCTTTTTGCAATTCTTCTTTGTTTCGTGCTCCAATGGCCATGTCGTCCGCATACATTACCAGCGTGGTCCCGTTTGTTGCTTTCCCAATGTCAGCCGTCATTATGTTAAATAGTAGCGGACTGATGGGGTCTCCTTGTAGTATCCCATTAGTTTGCATAACCTCGTCTGATGCCGCAACCTCATCTGTTATTTGTAACCAGTTTCGCCTCATTATGTCGTGTACTATTCCAACAATGGGGTGCTCGTTTCCAATCATGACCCTCATCTTCGTGAGTAGTTTTGTTCTGTTTATGTAATCGAACGCTTTTTTCATAATCTATGAAGACCACGTAGTATTTCCCTTTCGGTCTGTTGAGGGCTGCTTCTATCTCATATAATAATGCGGATGCTGCTTGCAGAGTGGATTTTCCTTTCCTAAATCCGAATTGGTTATCTGGGATGTTTAATTTTGTGATGTCCATCAATCTGTTTGTAAGTATCTTCATAAAGATTTTGAACAGGGTGTTCTCCAGTACAACGCCTCTGTATGAGTTCATGTCTCCCGTGTTTCCTTTACCTTTATACAGCATTTTCAGGGTAGCCCTTCTCCATTGTTCTGGTATGGTTCTCGTCTCTAGGCATTTGTTAAACAGTTCTTTCCATATTGATATTAGCACGTCAGCTGATGCCTTTAGGTGTTCGTATGCTACTTGATCCGGTCCTGTGGCTTTTTTTGTTTTTGCTTCTTTCACGCATTTGTTTATTTCATCCTCTGTGATTTCCATTTCCAGATTCAGGGTTCTTGGGTTCCTGGTAGTATTGCTTCGTAAGCTTCTGTTCTGTTTCCTTCATTCAGTATTTTTGTGAAGTGGTTTTCCCAATCATCTATCGGTATTTCTTTCATCACTCCTCTGGGTTTCCTCCTTAAGACCAGGAAAGGGTCCTTTTCTGCTTCTTCGGCTAGCTGTTGGGCTTTCATTTCTATGTAATGGGTTTTCTTGTATTTTATTATGTTTTTGTACTGTTTTCTTTTCTGGGCGTATCGTTCCAGGTCTACTTGGTTTTGGATTCCTTTGCTTTGTTTAGTGCTTTTAGTGTTTCCTTCCGTTCTGTGTAGCACATCCTGTCGAACCACGGTTGTGCTCTTCTTTTTGATGTTGGCACAAGTAAGTCAAATTATAAATTCAGTATTGCTAAAGCTACTCTCAAAATTAGACGAAATATGCTATTTTATATGAACCAATATTTCATTCAAAGTGCAGTCATTCTCATAATGTATATTACGAACTAACTAACTCACTGGCCCTATCAAACCCGTAGGTTCATGGCCGCACAGACATAAGCTCTCCATAGATCCCTATCCTGAGCTAATGTTTTCCAATCATTCCCTGTATAATTTACTTTCCTCAAATCTATACTTATGAAATTAATTATTTTTTTATTATTTACAAATAAACAAATAAAACAAATGTCATGAAGAAGAAATAAAATGTTTGGAAAAGCTTCAAGAATAAAATACATAGAATAATAAAGAAATATTGAGGAAGACGGAATGTAAAAACACAAAAGAAAAAAAAATACAATTCCCTCAAATAATGGTTAATGTTATTCTCCCACCTCACTCTTGGTCTACCAACTGGACGTTTTCCCTCTGGCTTTCCTACAAGAAGCTTCCATGCACGTTTTCATTCCCCATTAGTGCCTCATGTCCTGCTCATCGCAGTCTACGAGACTTAACTATTCTTATTATATCTGGCTTCCTATAAAGACCATGTAGTTCATTGTTATGTAGTCTTCTCCAGTCACCTGTCTGTTCATCTCTCTTTGGTCCAAAAATGTTTCTAAGAATTTTATTCTCAAATACTCGTAATGTCATTTCCTCCCTTAAAGTAAGAGTCCATATAACTGGTTGAATATATTTTCAAATTATGGCCTTTTTTTTTTAAAGATGCTACACATTCAATTCGTGAATTCTCACTCATTGCCATCCCCAGTCTTCTATTTCTGATGATATTCAACCAATTTTTGATTTTCATATTTGTAAATATTTTATTATTTCATCCTCCAATTTTTTCCTAAAAATCTTACAACATTTAAGTTTATTTGTAAAATTTCTCAAAAAACTCTCATATGGGCATTATATTCACATTCTCAGGTCTATTTAATATGTATTGTAGTTATATATACATAGTTAATTTATTTGTTGTAATTCTCCACATGTTAGGGGTTTTTTATTGGGCCCAATATCCTCGTTAATATTTTCCTTTTATTTGTCATTCTCCTTCGTGTCCAAGTCTCACAGAATTAGTCTTGGTCTATGATATAATGCAAGTCTACATTTCTAGGATCTAATTATTTTTAAACAAAGTTACATTCGCTTGATATACCTTTCCGCCTAAAATTATGTTTTTTTAACATTGATTTTTTTCCTATCATCATTTATCTTAAAAACATTGAAGGATTATAATTGTTGTATATATTATTTAATTAGTATACTTGGCAAAACGTAGGCACCCATGGCTAAGGTTCTGAAATTATAACGATTGCCATGGATGTATTATTATTATTATTATTATCATTATTATTAAATTAACCCTATAATGCCCCTTGTTACATATGTGTAACATCGGGAATTTATCACATTATTTCCACAATAAATTAATATTTACCACGAATGCCTGATTTACAGTTATGTAACAACGTTAGGAATGCATTTGATTTCGCTACAACCAGGTCTACACGTTGTTAAGCCGTAACTAGAGTAACTTTAGGTTTTAACCGTTAAGGGTTAAGTTAATTTAAGGTTTTAAACCTTTTGTTTGGAATTAAATTTTATGCACGTCTACTGTATGTATATTTAAAAGTCAGTGGTTCACCTCAACTCAGATCGTTGTGGAAGGGGTTCGCGAGTCGAAAAAAGGTTGGGAACCTCTGGCCCAGACTATAGCATTTGAGAGTAGTATTTAGGAAGTCCTGGATAAATTTCAGAACCTAAAACATTTCTTCCCCTTTGATTGTTAGGACAAATACCTGGTTTGCAATTTCATTACAGAATCCTCAAGATTGTAATTATTATATGATTAAAAAATAAATAAGTGTAAAGTGATCGCTTACAATACAAGTATGAAGCCTCTTGTATACAGAATCTAATTACAGGATTATCTTAGATGCCTATCTGTATATTAATACGTGAAGCAACAAATTTGTATGCCTTTTTCAAGCGCGGAGGAGTGTGATATTTGGCATAATTAAAGTTCATATAGAGAAGGAGTGCAGAAAAATAAAATTTATGTATGTAAATTAAATTAAATTAAATTAATTAAATTGTCTGTAAGGAATTTATGTGTATTACTCATTCATTTGTTTACATTCATACTGAAAGTGCATTGTTGTAAAAAAAAATTGTGCAGCAGCGATGTGGATTGACTTACTCTCGCGTATTTATTATTAGTGGTTTAAAAAAGTGAGTACATTTATTATTTAAATTTAAATTAAACCCTGTCTAATCTTGTTTCAGTAATTTCATTACTTTTTTTATATTTACATGTTCGCATCTACTTCCATTATGCCTCGACATAGAACATTGACGGGTCGGAGTGAGAGACAAAGAAGAAGGGATATATATTCCCGTAGACTGGGCAACAAAAAATATGTGATTCTGATAGTATTTTTTCTCCTGAATTCAAATATGATATCGGTTTTTCTCCATCACGCAAGGTTTCCGAGAGACATACATTTATAATTTCAAACACTTTAATATTTTCTACATTCGTAACTACACAAAATTCGAGCATTCGGACTCACCTAGAAAGTAAGAAATAACGATTTTCTGCTAAATTGCGCATGTGGAGCATCCCTCTTGATGGTTCAACAATAATCGGCCAGCATATTAGGATTCCAATTGCCTTGATATCTCTTTTCCGTAGCTGAAATCTCTTGATGGAAGTGTTCCCCGTTTTATTTTACACAATGGACAAATGGACGAAAAAACGTTTATTAAAATTAATAATTTAAATCCATTAATTGAAATTGAAATTAAAAAAAAAATTGTGGGTGATGGAGAAATAGCGAATACATATTTGAAAACACGATAAAAAAAACTGCATCAAGTACACCTATTGGTACTCGTGAGACAAAAATCATGTTGACCTGTGTAATAGACCAAATGCAAATTAAATAGTATACATAGTATATAAATGTCAAATGATGCGTTATTGTTTTTTAAATATGGCTTAGCCAAGCTATACCACATATTTCCTATCGTTCGTATTTTTAAAATAAATCGAAAATTAATGCATAATGACGTATTTGAGACAAACTTAAAATTTTAATGAATTGTGGTCGAATTTGGACCGCTGGGCGACCAGTAGTATAAATAAAAATGCAATAAAAGTATATGAAGTAAGGAATTCATGCATATTTTTATATTATTGCAAGGCGTGTGTGGACCTGGGTATCTGAACAAGCTCGAATTAGACACTTCCCCAGGTCTCCTGTTTCCTCACAGCAAGTTATGAAACAAGGACATGTACCTGTTTTACAATTATCTTTATCCACACGTTTGTTGTAAATTATTTTATCATCTGTTTCTGATAGGTCAAGTCTCAAGGTACCTCTGTAACAGTCTCCTGTAAGATAAAATTCCAATCTTGTGTTCTATGGAAATGACGTGATAAACACGCTGTAAAACAAGGACACAGCTTTTCGTATAGTTTCGTTACCTTAAAACCCAAAACATCGTAATTTGTATTTTTGTTAATTTCAATTTTTGAACGATAGATAAAAATAAAGGAAAATGGATAATAAAAAGCAATCTGAATGATAGTATATAGTGTAAATAACTATCCTTGGATATTTACTTTCATTTTTAAAAGTTTTTATTACGTAAAGTAACACATTTAGTTACAAGGTGTTGGGTATCCTTCATCCATTGATCTTGATACTAGATTGAAGTTTTATAAAACATTGGCAGTTCCTGCATTACTTTATGGGAGCGAAACTTGGGTAATGACCAACAAATACAAAGTAAAACACAAAGTGTAGAAATGAACTTCCTTAGAAGAACAAAAGACTGCACAAGAATGGATCGGTTAAATAATGAAGATATAAGAACAGAGTTAAATGTATATCCATTAAATGATAAAATCAAAGGATACAGAGATTAAATGGTTAAGACATGTGGAAAGAATGAACGTAACAAGATTACCAGAGCAGCATTTAACTACAAGCCAAGAGGTTCAAGGAATGTAAGAAGGCCAGTGAAAAGATGGACAGAGCAACTGTGAAGCGGTAGACATTTTGTCTAGACCGTGAAGCGAAGAAGAAGAAGAAGAAAATTCGTAAAAATGATTACAAATTCATAACTCTAACTAACTCACTGGCACTATCGAACCCGTAGGTTCATGGCCGCGCGGACATAAGCTCTCGATAAACCCCTATCCTGAGCTAATGCTTTCCAATCATTCCCTGTATAATCTACTTCCCTCAAAATCATACTTAATGTTATTCTCCCACCTCATTCTTGGTCTACCAACTGGGCGTTTTCCCTCTGGTTTTTCTACAAGAAGCTTCCATGCACGTCTTTCATTCCCCATACGTGCAACATGTCCTGCCCTTCGCAGTCTACGAGACTTAACTGTTCTTATTATATCTGGCTTCCTATAAAGACCACGTACTTCATTATTGTCTAGTCTTCTCCATTCACCTGTCTGTACATCTCTCTTGGTCCAAAAATTTTCCTAAGAACTTTATTCTCAAATACTTGTAATTTCCTTTCCTCCCTTAAAGTAAGATTCCGTGTTTCGCACCCATATAATATAACTGGTAGAATAATAGTTTTATATATTTTCAGTTTAACGTTTTTTGAAAAGAGTTGGGACATCAAGAGTCTCTGCAATGCATAACAGCACGCATTTCCAGAATTGAGCCTATGTTTAATTTCCTTGTGCATCTCATTCCTGTTTGTGATTATTGTTCCTAGGTATTTGAATTCAGCCACTTCCTCAAAATTCCCCCCATTTGTCATTAGCTGTCCATTTCCATTATATAATGTATTTCTACGTGTGACCATATATTTAGTTTTATTGATATTTGCTTCCAGTCCTAATTATGGACGAGTCAGTATATCCGGTTCACGGACGTGGCTTCCAATTCTTATTATTATCAACTCTGTCCCATCCACAAGTCCTAGAAGTTTCTAAGAGAAATGTTAGAGCACCCTGTATAGCTGGAGGATACACAAGTTATCCTGTGCGTTCAATATACGGCTATAAAATTCGTAAAAATGATTACAAATCGCATAGTGGTATAAATATTTCCAATGTTAAAATGAAAGAGGGGCATTGATGTTTCTCACCTGTCAGTACACATTCACCGGATGCGACTCTAACACAACGTGTTGATTGTTCTGCTACTTTCAGGGTTATCGGTACTTTCAGCACACTGTACGTCACGTGACTCTTGTTGAAGAAGTAATTCTTTACCCCACGTTGTGGTGACATCTTGAAGCAGTAATTCTCTTCATGCCTGATGTAGTAACATTTTGAAGAAGGATTGGTGTCCCAAAGAAAAAAAGAATTACTGGTTCAGGTTGAGTTTAATTTTCGGTAGAGCTGGATTCTTTTCTTAGGGTCGATAGTTGGTAGACAGGATAGGAAAACACTTCACAATCAAAAAAAAAATGTTTCTTGTAGAAATAATTACAAATTTATTCACTTTGTAGGTTCCCAGCAGATTAAATAAATGTAGGTGGTTTTATTCTTCACCGTCAATTAAAATAAAATTGATTTTATTTTCTTAAATCACTTATTATTCTTGTATTAAATATTACATTTTATCTTGAGAATTCTTCTTGCTTCTATGTTTGTTGAAAGTTGTATGCAGAATGACTAGTGTAATTCTTTTATAATTTTAAAGAACATTATTACATCACATGATGTTATATTTTGAATTCTATTGGTTAATGGTCCATTAAAATACTAGGTCTAAAATTTGATTTGTTAAATCAAAAAGTTAATTGTTTTAACATCCAATCAGAATTTGGTATACTTTTATTTAAAAATATGAAGTTAAGCAGGTGTTCAGTTATAACAGAAAGCTTTATAATTAATAATAATGAGAATGTTCACACATTGTGTATTGTTTGTTTTATTTGTCCCGTGCATATTCACTTATGGATTTCTTTCTGTTTTTACACACTGTGATGTGGTATCGGTCACATCTTTGCTTGCACATCTCGCATACACATGTGTCTTCTGGTACGTGATATGTCTTCTTGGTACATATTCTGTGGTGGAAACCGTGTACCGCCATCCTGGTCACCAGCTTTATAATTCTGACAACAATGACTTAAAACCAATTTAAAAGCATTCTTTAGAAAGAGTTATGTAATACAATTTCTTTAATTGTTACTGAGATATTTTTATTCAACAATGAACAACAATGAATTATTTAAATGTTTTTCTTTATTTAAGTTATATTTAAATATTAAAAGAATTTTAAAGTATAAAATTATTAACTTATTATGATACTAAAATCCAGCTTCACTCTCAACTGTTTTCCTGGTTAAAAAACCTGTTTGCGCCTTAATTTTGTAAACGCACAGTGGCAAGTTACACATCTATTTGTTTATTCAGGTTCCCAACAAACCACAACCATTTTGAAAGCCATAATTACGAGCAAATAAATTATAAGATCATTAATAAAAATTAAAGAATGTAGCGAATAAGATACGGCCCTAATCTAGTATAGTGATTAAGAAATATTAAGCATATTTGGAAAGACACAAAAAATATATTGGTAAAACATTGGTGGAATCTAACAGTGTATGGAAGTGGGATATGGACAATCAATAAGTACTACAAGAATAGACTAATAGCTCTAGAAATGGATTATTTACGCAGAAGTGCCAGGAAGTCTAAATTAGAACATGTCACAAATAAGGAAATTACAAATATAATGGAAGCAGAAGAAAGCATAATTGAAAGAATTGAGGAGAAGGAATTAAATGGTTAGGACATGTTTTAAGAATGGAAGATGGGCGATAGCCAAAGCAACTATATCAATGGCATCCGACCAGAAGGAGGAAGAGAGGGAGACCGAAGTTAACATGGAAGGAGAGCATGAAGACATTAATGCAAGCAAGAGGGCTAAGCATTGAAGATGCCCAAGATCGTAGGCTTTGGAGGTTTGGCACGGGAAGACGGCAGCAGCTGTAAAAACTTGAAGATAGATAGATAGATAGATTAAGAAATATGAATAAACAAAGAATGAACTGATTATAGTATAAAAAGTGAATTAAGTATACATATTATTGGAAAAAGTTCCCACACGGAGCTGTAGGAAAACCTAAATAAAAGAGGTCATAAATATGTAACCCGTCAAATTAGACCTGAAATCCTTAAGCTGGGTCTAGCTGGAAAAATCACGTTTGGGAGAAAACGTCAAACTCTAAAATTAACAATCGCGGAAACTCCCTCCCTAGCAGTGAGAATAAAATTACCAATGTAGGTGGGAGCTTAAATAAAATATTTACGCCCTTAGAAGACATGTGATTGAATATTCTAACCAATCAAAATCAGAGTTAGGGTGTACGACCATATATGGGAATAAAGGGTCCCGAGACAATATACTCAACACTTGCGGGAGACCGTAACGGGCCACTGGGCGATGATGATGATACTCAACACTTCGTAGGACGAAGGTCTAAATATATGGTTAAATGTCTTGTAACAACGATTACGGACTTAGGGAAAATTTCTCAAATTCATAAATCATTTGCTGGCTCGAGTCCTCATTAGTGAAATATCGAAGACCAGAGACAAAAGTTTTATCTTACAATTTAAAGTGCAGTTAAATGGCAGAGATGAAAAATAAAATAATTTAATTAGCTATTGTCTGGTTTCCATGCATTTCTCCTTCCGAACTCTATATAGATAGGAATCTCAGCGTTCACCCTGAAACAACAGGAACCGACTATATATATATATATATATATACGTAAAGGGCAGTGGTTTTACTTCCCACACGTGGTATGTAATATTACAGTATAATTATTTAAGTTCCATCCATCCATAGTAATTCTACCCGAGGGCAGGTCTTTCACTGCAATCATAGCATTTTCATGCTATGCTTGCAGCTTTACTAGGGAATTGTAAGTGTGGTAGCTTCCCGTTGCTTTCCACACCGGTGAAGGATGATGATGATGATGGCCATATGATTTCGAGGACTGTTTGGGTCTTAAAGTTTTCCTGAAATTTGTCTTACAGGTGAGGAAAAACCCCGATAAAAACCTCACCCAGTAAAACTGCCCCGACCGGGGATCGAACCCGGGCCCGCTGCGTAACAAGGCAGCACGATATCTCGAGACCACAGCGGTGGACTTATTTAGGTTGGAAACCCCGAAATGTAGGAGGTTGAACTTTCGATGATGGTCACCATTGCTCGCGCAAAAAAATATTTATAAGTCAAACAATTTATAAATATTTTTAAACATTTTATCTCCTTGTATTAAAAAGTCTAGGATAACTGAATAAATCTGTTAAATGTTTATTACCTTAAAACTCGACGAATTGTAAGAAAATTGACATTGCATGTTGTGCAGTCTCCCCCGCGGCTGTTACGCTAATTGCCTTCCTGTTTCCTTATAACAAACCCAACTAGATTAAACCAGTTACCGAATGTACACGTGACATTCACACGAATATTAACTTCGGCTCCATTACGATTCGGACAATTTTAACATCAGTCTGGTCAAGTCAGTTCTCGAGATCGTATCATCGATTGCTCAGCCAAACGGTAGACGTTGTTGATAACATTAACAGGTTGCGAAATGCACCAATTACAGCTATATTTTGTTACACAATCAATGTCCTGGCTTAAATGCGCTAAAATTCCACATAAACGATCAGTCTCTTAAAAATAACGATCATTTCATAGACAATTTCTTATTTTGTAACCTTGGAAAGTATTCCCTATACACCCGTACAAAATACCATTCCAAATTCACGGTTTCTGTATTCGCGGTATATTTACGGAACACATCCCCCGTGAATAAGGGGCTTCTACTGTATATTACGTATTATAAAGCACATTTGAAATTCAAGCTATGGCTCTTTGTCATTTGTTTAAGTGCAAACAAAACATTCGAAAGGACAGGATAATAAAGCAATACAATTCTACGTCTGAAATTGATGATAAAAAACAATAGAAATAAACAATCATGGAGAGCAAAAGTGCAAAGAAACTGCAAACATGTGCAATGCGCTCTTCTCATGTTTCTCATAAATTATCTCGGTCACTTTGATATCCGAGTAAACTCCATGCCACGTGACTAGTCACGTGACTCATTCTCTCACGTTCCACAGCATCCTCAGTCATGACGTCTACGTTCTGAAGAAGTAATTCTCTTCATGTCCGATGTTGTAGTAACATTTTGAAGAAGAATTGGTGTCCCAAAAAAGAATTATTGGTTCAGGTTGGGTTTGATTTTCGGTAGAGCTGGATTCCCTTCTCAAGGTCGGAAGTTGGTACACTGGATAGGAAAACACTTTAAAATCACTGAAAACTGTTTCTTGTAGAAATAATTACAAATTTATTCACTTTGTAGGTTCCCAGCAGATTAAGTAAATGTATGTGGTATTATTCTTCACCGTCATTTAAAATTAAATTATTTTCTTTTCTTGAATCAATTATTCTTCTTGTATTAAATATTACATTTTATCAGGAAAGCTCTATTGCTTCTCTCTTTGTTGAAAGTTGTATGCAGAATGACTAGTGTAATTCTTTTATAATTTTAAAGAACATTATTACATCACATGATATATTTAAATTCTATTGGTTAATAGTTCTTTAAATATAAGGTTTAATTTGATTTGTTAAATACGAAAGTTAATTGTTTTAACATCCAATCAGAATTTAGTTTACTTTCATTTAAGAATATGAAGTTAAGCAGGTGTTCTTATTACAGTTATAACAGAAAGCTTTATAATTCTGACAACAATGACTTAAAACAATTTTAAAAGCATTCTTTAGAAAGACTGTTATGTAATACAATTTCTTTAATTGTTACTGAGATATTTTATTCAACAATGAACAACAATGAATTATTTAGATGTTTTTATTTATTTAAGTTATATTTAAATATTAAAAGAATTTTAAAGCATAAAATTATTAACATTAACTTTCATATTTATTATGTTACTAATCCTGCTTTAGTTCCTGTCAGAAAACAAGAGAAATTCCTTTCCGAATAAATACAATACCATTCAATTTTAATTGAGTTCCTCGGGAGGGTCTCGAAGCCGAATCTCAAAACAATCTGACATCGGTTATTTACTGGGGTGGGTTTTCATCGCGACCAATTTCACTATTAACAATAATTTCCTAATTAACTGAAAATTAAAGACACGTCAGTACACAATTATAAATACATGCATTTCTGCTATTCATATGATGGAAATGGACAGCTAATGACAAATGAGGGAAATTTTGAGGAAGTGGCTGAATTCAAATACCTAGGAACAATAATCACAAATAGGAATGAGATGCACAAAGAAATTAAACATAGGCTCAATTCTGGAAATGCGAGCTATTATGCATTACAGAGACTCTTGATGTCCCAACTCCTTTCAAAAAACGTTAAACTGAAAATATATGAAACTATTATTCTACCAGTTATATTATATGGGTGCGAAACATGGACTCTTACTTTAAAGGAGGAAAGAAGATTACGAGTATTTGAGAATAAAGTTCTTAGGAAAATTGTTGGACCAAAGAGAGATGAACGGACAGGTGAATGGAGAAGACTACATAACAATGAACTACATGGTCTTTATAGGAAGTCACATATTATGAGAACAGTTAAGTCTCGTAGACTGCGATTGGCAGGACATGTGGCACGAATGGGGAATGAAAGACGTGCATGGAAGCTTCTTGTAGGGAAGCCAGAGGGAAAACGCCCAGTTGATAGACCAAGAATGAGGTGGGAAAATAACATTAACTACGATTTGAGAGAAGTGGATTGCACACGGAATGATTGGAAAGCATTGGCTCGGGATAGGGATGTATGGAGAGCTTATGTCCGCGCAGCCATGAACCTACGGGTTCGATAGTGCCAGTGAGTAAGTAAGTATATATTTGAGTTTTGGACACACGGAAGCGTGAAGATATTCGTAGGAATTACAAATAACTAGTGTGATAACAAAAATAGAAATAAATGGTTTGAACATGTTAGTGCAGAGAGGCTACCTTATACAATCCACAAGGACATAGAAGTCGTGGACTGCCATTTAATAGATGGAGTGAGCAACTATAATATGGAGCCAGAACAGAACAGAAACCGTGACGGTAGATGATGATGATGTATATATATGAGTTCTGTTTTTTCCATCACAATGAATTAGCAAGCACAGGAAACATAAAGCTTTTAATTTGTTAAAGCACATAAATATACTGTACGTTGCTCAATGTGTCATCTTGGCGTTATGCCTAACACGAGTAGAGGATTAACATATAAATATATTCTACAACACTTCAAAAAAAAACATTATTAACCACAGGATTAGCAGGATTTTAATATCATAATAAATATGAAAGTTAAAGTTAATAATTTTGTATTTTAAAATTCTTTTAATATTTAAATATAACTTAAATAAATAAAAACATCTAAATAATTCATTGTTGGTTATTGTTGAATAAAAATGTCTCAGTAACAATTAAAGAATTATAACACAGAATAAAGAAGAAACAAATTGGTACGGACACATTAGAAGGATGGAAGAAGGAAGACTACCTAAGATAATCATGGATTGGGAACCACAGGGAAGGAAAAAGAAGGGTAGAGGGACACATCAGGTACTGGTGCATATGATACAGTGAGGCCACTTGCATATCAAGATGCTAAAGTATTCATGTTGTGCTTCCGTGTAAGTGATCCAGATTCTCTCGACAACGCTGTCAGTAAGGTAAGAGTATTCTAATTTTACTTTATATTGCAAAAGATATCAGACTAGGTCACAGGTTTACAAACTATGTGGCGCACCTCCCTACGTAGATCCCAAATTAAGAAGGATATCTAGTTTTATTGGAAATAATTTTAATTTAAAACTTTTCTTTAATATTGTAAATCTTTGGTTAAGACTTTCACGGCTATCGTTATGTATATTAGAATGCCTTTTTGGGATTCTTGGCCATGTCTTGTAGTATTGTCTTTTTGATGTTTCAACACCTTCTGTGGGTGACATCTTCAAGAGATTTTGCTTTTGTAGATTTTCATAGTAACTGTTAATTAGTTGTTAACTTGTGTGGTTTTATTAAATGATTTTTATTAAATGATTTCTAATTGGTTGAGTTAAACATAAAGTAACTCACCCATTTGCTGTTGTCATGGTATATGTCATAACTTTCTATATTTGTCAATAAGGTTTTATTTGACACTTTGTAGGGCAGGATACCATGTTTTATTAATTAATTTATTGTTTATATGCATTCCCTCCATGGTATCTTTACCTTGTCGTGGTGGAGTGGCTTGCGTGCTTAAATGATCCTGAGAGCTATGTTGGCAGTAGCATTGCTGCCGATAGGGTTACCCATGCCGGACTGGTCGAAGGTGATAAGCCAGACGAAAAAGTACCTTGGGCGAAAGAGTGATGACCTTTCACCGTAAAAATATAACCGTCAAGAAATGCGGACATGGGTTCATCTCGGGTAAAATTTTCCGGAGGTCAAATAGTCCCCCATTCGGTTCTCCGGGCGGGGACTACTTCAGGGAACCCATGATTATACAGGGAATAATTGGAAAGCATTAGCTCAGGATAGGGATGTATGGAGAGCTTATGTCCGCACGGCCATGAACCTTCGGGTTCGATAGTGCCAGTGAGTAAGTAAGTAAGTAAGTAAGTAAGTAAGACCAAATATTACGTGGATTCAGGGAATCAATGAAACTAAGAGGGAATGGGAAATAGAAGAAGATATATGGATGAACATACAAGAATGGAAAAATGTGTTGAAACAAATGTGTAGTTAACTGTGAACATGGGTACCGGAAAAATGTATATTCATTGTAAAAGCCGGAATAATAAAAACAATTAAAGAAATTGTATTACATGACTAGGGCAAGGCATTTAATGACCTATGAGTCGGTAAAAAATGCAAAATAAAAAATGCATTTATGACCTAAAAAATACAAAAAAAAATACTAATAAAACAAAAAAAGACGAATAAAAAAGTTAAGAATTACCAATAAAAATACTATTTATTAGATTAAGTGCTCACTTGATTACTGAATTACATAAAATTTAACTTAACATCAAAATATTAAAAGAAAAGTATTTAAAAGATACATATTACAGTACCTTTTATTGCAGAGAAAATCCATTTCAATTACACAGTGCACTTTTACAACAATTTTGAATTGCAGTTAACAATCAGAATAAGGGGGTAGAAGCTAGCATAAGCTCTAACAAATTGAATTAAATTCCTAGAAGTGTGCAAGTTCATTATGCACATACCTTGAAAAATTGGGGGTAGTAGTTATGAAAACAACTACTTAATTCCAAGAAATTGTATTGACAAGTAAAAATACTGAATTATAATAAAAATCTTAAATCAAATACAAACAATTACACAGCCTTCCGGAAAAGTGTAAAAATGCTCAAAATGACCTAAAAATTGCCAAAAAATGACCTATCCCTAAATAAGTTAAGAAAATCCAAAAAAAAATCCTTAACGAATTGCTTTTATTCAATCCAATTTTTAATGCCGTACATTTTCATATATGCAAGCAATGTATCAATCTTCATAAGAAAAATATGCAAAATCATTGTCTTGCCTTATACATTATAGAGTTTCTAAAGAATGCTTTTAAAAATTGTTTTAAGTCATTGTTGTCAGAATTATAAATCCTTCTGTTATAACTGTAATAAGAACACCTGCTTAACTTCATATTCTTAAATGAAAGTAAACTAAACTCTGATTGGATGTTAAAACAATTAACTTTTTGATTTAACAAATCAAATTAAACCTTATATTTAAAGAACTATTAACCAATAGAATTTAAATATAACATCATGTGATGTACTAATGTTCTTTAAAATTATAAAAGAATTACACTAGTCATTCTGCATACAACTTTTTACAAAGATAGAAGCAATAGAGCTCTCCTGATAAAATGTAATATTTAATACAAGAAGAATAATTGATTCAAGAAAAGAATGTATTTTTAATTGACGGTGAAGAATAATACCAGCGACATTTACTTAATCTGCTGGAAACTTTAAGAAGTGAATAAATGTAAAATTATTTCTACAGGAAACAGTTTTTAGTGATTTCGAACTGTTTTCCTATCCAGTGTACCAACTTCCGACCCTAAGAAGAGAATCCGGCTCTACCGAAAACTAAACTCAACCTGAACCAGTAATTCTTTTTGGGACACCAATCCTTCTTCAAAATGTTACAACAACATCGGGCATGAAGAGAATTACTTCTTCAAAATGTCGCCATAACGTGGGACAAAGCAATTTACTTCTTCAATTCTACATTCACTAACTTTGGCGTACGGTTATTTCTCTAGCGATATAACATTATTTTTAAATTTAACTTTTCCACTTTTTTAAAATTTTATAAAACCTTTTTTCCTTAATTCCTTGAACATTTTATTACGAACGTAAAAATGTAATGGTAAACGTTAAAACACCAGACGATCGTCTTAAATTGTAATGTGATTTGTAATTCAAACGGATTTATTTCTGTTTCAAAACCACAAACTGATAATCATTTTAAGACAACTAATGTAAATAATTGCGAACTTGGGATATTTTATTAAAACATTTACAAAGGAACAACTTCGCACCTGAAGTGAAGTCCAGACAGATCACGGAAACATACGTAATTCTCGCGCATGCTCAGTGTGTTTAGTGCGTCATAAAGGTAGACATTCTCAGGGACAAATTCTCAGTATTTTAACTTATGATCCGAAGTAAAAGTTCATCTCCACCAGCATATTTACTCTTTAATAACTATAAAAATCCAATACCGGATAACTGCATATTTTTTCTAAATATTTGAGAAAAAAGTACGTAGGAAAATGGTTTAGATTTAGAATAGAATAATTTATTTAGAATAGATATATTTAGCCTGGTGGAGTTAAGACCATGTGGCCTTCTCTTCCATTCACCAGGACAAACATATGTTACATATAAATACAAAAAATTACAATAATAGTACATACTAAACAATTATCTGTCAAATTGAATAATAATGAAAATAATGTCTAATAATACAATAAAATTAAATACAATTAAAATTAAATTAATGATAGAATGAATACAGAAAGGAATAACAGCTCGAATCTACTATACATAAAAAGAAAAGAAAGAAAGAAATACAAAGAAAGTAATAAACTATAATGAATTAATCTATCGCTTATTATACAAGGCATTGGATAAATATATTAACAAATCTTAAAACTATTTTTATTAAATAATGAAAAAAAACAAATTATTAATTTTTAAAAAGTAATATTAGTGAGTTGTTTCTGTTAGTAATTTTATTTTCAATTTGTTTCTGAAAGATGGTAAAGTTTGGCAGTCTCTGACATAGGGTGGAAGGGAATTCCATGTTCTAGCAAGAGAAATTGTAAAAGATTTCGAATAATAGGTAGTATGATGAGGAGGGATATAAAGGACACTGCGCTCAAGGGATCGGGTATCTAAGTTATGTGTATCAGAGAGTCTAGTGAAGCGGTGTGATAAATAATAAGGTAATGGTGTGTGTAATATGTTATAGAGAAGGCATAGCGAATAGATGGTTCTACGATCTTGTAGACGAAGCCAGGGATGGTGTAACGTGATCAAATCTATGTGTAGTAAAGTAAAGTAAAGTGATCCCACAACAGACCCGGAGGCCCTTGAGGTAGTAGGAGGTTAAGGCTCCCACTTTTTCTAGACAATCGGCACTTTATGTCAGCCGGGTTGTCAGCCCTGCGTGACGGCCGCCTTTACCCCCAGAACAAGCGTCTGGTACTCATTTCCGTTAGAGGCTGAGTCGACCCCAGGGCCATAGTGCCGCCTGAGGGTTTGGGTCAGTTTAAAAATCCTGACCCCAACGGGACTTGAACCTGCGACCCTCCGGCTTGTAGCTCAGTGCCTTAACCACAACGCTACGGCGTGCCCCAGATCAAATAAAACGTATGCAAGAATTATGTTAGCACCAAGGAGAGATGAACAGACTGGCAAATGGAGATGTCTTAATAACTGTGAATGACATGATCTTAATGGAAAACCAGATATAACAAGAACATTTAAGTCTCGTATACTGCAATGGACAGGACATGTGGCACGAATCGAGAATGTAAGACGGGCATGCAAGTTGTTCTAGCAAAACCAGAGGGAAAGCGCGAGTTGGTAGACCAACAATGCTCTGGGATAATAACATTAGTCATGATTTGAAGGGATGTAAATTATACAGGGGATGATTGGACAACGTTCACTTAGGATAGGGATGTATGGAGAGCTTATGTCCACGCGGCCATGAACCTAAGGGTGCCAACAAGATAATTTCGTGAATAAATTTGTTTTAGTTAGAATTGTCTTAAAGGCCTATCTATGGAAGCAGTGTTATATTTTAGTGCATTAAGATAAACAAAATCCAATGTTATAAAATCGCACTAAAGAATGCCATTCATTAAGAATGTATTACGTCTCACAAAACAAATGAATATATCAAGATGGACCTTCACTGTTTAAATATTTAGGCGCATTAATAACAAACACTAAATAATTTAATAAAAGAATAAACAAGCTGATAAAGCAGCACAAATATCAGGATCTATGAAAGATTTAACTTGGCCCAACAAACACATGTCAATAGAAAGCAAAATCCATATATACAAAACGATAGTTCGGCCCGTTATCGTATATGGAAGCAGAAACTAGGGCTGATACAACAAAAACGAAACAAATAATAAGCACATGTGAAATTAAGATCTTAAGAACTATTCAGGGGAAAACATTATTTGATAAAATACACAACACAGAAATTAGGGACAAATGTCAAATTCAAGACATAACCAAATTTATTATATATTGGAAGGGTCATATAGAAAGAATGGAAGACAACCGAATTGCAAAAAGAGCTAAAGAAGATAGACCAATGGACGGGAGAAGAAACAAGAGGAAGACCAGCCAAGAGATGGACAGACAGTGAATGGGCATCCAATACGTCTTCCTCCAAGGAGTGATTTTGGAAATAAACAGGATGAAAATCATACAAATTATAATTAAGTAGAAGAAGATGCTATTTAAAAAATATAAATAAAAACATTCTAAGGGCGTTCTATTTTAGGTATACAAAATATTTTGAGAGCATTCTAAGCTAAATAGAAATCCTATAAAATCACGAAGGCTAGGCTATCAAGATAAATCAGTCTTACAGATTATATTCATTTCATTTGAGCAGAGTTTCTTTCTAAAACCCCGAGAGGACAATTTTTTTTTTTTAACTTTGGTGAAGAGGAAGTTGCAGTAATTATCATAAGTAACGCCACGAGTGATTTCCAAATTATCGATAAATTCACGACTCACGAAGTGAGGAATGGATTTATCCACAGGATTTGGAAATCAAGAGTGGCATTTGTTAGGACTATTTAACGAATGAAATTAAGCTGTTTACTCACACATCATTATTTAAATATAGTTATTTTACAATATTTATATATTTAATGTAAACTGCGATGTTTGAAAACAAATGAGAAACGATTGGTACGCTTCATCTGCTTCTTCTGTTCGTCAACGCAACCAGATCATAATATTTATTGCCAAAGGATCGCAATGTTGTAAGAATGCACTCTAGCGCAGACAAAATGAAACACATCAAATTGTAGATTAATTCATTTCTGATATCCTATGACAATTATATTTTTCTGGAATGTTATTACATGGGAAAAAATACATTTATGAAAGTGCAAACAGTGGTTTCTTTTTTTGGTGGTATAATTAATTGCTACAAATGTTTTATATTAACTCCCGCATGCAGTATGTGTTGACATTCATGCACTATATATACAATCTGGTAGCCGTATTTCTTCGGGGGTCAGTCACTGCAAAATAATGCTATGACCTATTGAGAATGTTAAAAATGAGGTGCATTCTTTATTATGATAAACTTTAATTGGAAAATTTTAGGCAAAACACGGCTGTGGATTGGTTGTAAATCAAAAATAATTGAAATGTGGTTGGTCATTGGCTGCCATTTGGGGCATGAGTTAAATAGTCAAAATTAATATTTTCAATAACAAATTAATTCATTAATTAAAATCACCACATAAAACACAGGCATAAAAAATATCAATGAATCTGAAAACAAAACAATACACTCTTAGAATTAAAATTATGACATCGGTTGAATTTTATATTGGCTTCATTACACAGTAAAAGCTCCTTATTCCGTAAATACAGAAACCGTGAATATGAAATGGTAGTTTGTATGGGTACACAGGGGATACGTTCCAAGGTTACAAAATAAAATAAACATTATCAAAACAATATCAATTAATGAGAAATTTTGAACAATTTTCCTTTTACTCGATATTATAAATTGGCAACAAAGCAGAAAAGACGCGTGTTATTCAATCAAAATTATTGCAACGAATGACAAGTTGAAACAATAAAACACCGATCGTGGCGTGAGTGGCAATTATCAACCGACATAGCGGCACGTGACATACAACAGCGGTGGTTTTTAAGATCGAACTTTAGGCTTGGTGACAATAAGGTTTGTTTTATCCTGATATTAATTTGTCCGTTTGGTTTGAATCGCTCTTTGTAAAAGCCGCCTTGGCACGTGCCTGCAGTAAAAAAAAAAGTGTAAATGCGTTAATAAAGGATACTAATCCTTCCAATACATCGTTTTCCAACCTGTGCTTCGCGGGAGTTCGCGCCAAATATTTCAAGGGGTTCGCCAAAACTTTTCCGTAATGGCGGGTTTCGAGGTTAGTTCTATTATTGTTTCCTTCATTTCTTCAGCGTTGAAATAATAATAATAATAATAATAATAATAATAATATATTACTATTTTAAAATTAAATTAACCCTATAATGCCCCCTTGTTGCATATGTGTAACATCAGGAATTTATCACATTATTTCCACAATAAATTAATATTTACCGCGAATGCCTGATTTACAGTTATGTAACAACATTAGGAATGCATTTGATTTCGCTACAACTAGGTCTACACGTTGTTAAGCCGTAACTAGAGTAACTTTAGGTTTTAACCGTTAAGGGTTACGTTAATTTAAGGTTTTAAACCTTTTGTTTGGAATTAAATGTTATGCATGTCTACTGTATGTATATTCAAAAGTCAGTGATTCACCCAACTCAGATCGTTGTGGAAGGGGTTCGCGAGTCGAAAAAGGTTGGGAATCTCTATTCTGTATTATCGACTGGATCAAGAATAATAAAAAAATTACCCGCGAATACAGGAACTGTGTCGCAATTTTTTTAACCGCGAATAAGAAGCTTTTTAAAGTGTCAAAATAAGGATTAAAAAAATTAGACACGTGTTTGCACGTTTTCTCGTGCAAATTGAAAAGTCAAACACTTGGGAACTGGAAGTAAAAGCAATCATTTGTAAAGTCTAAAAAAGAAGAAACAAGTTACGGTTAACAAAACTTATTTATGTACCTACCTGCTGCAAGGTGGAGGAAGATCTGGTACATATTCTCCACAGGTAAAACTCACTACCAGACACACGAAAAATATCTTCATTGTATCCATATCGTTATAAAATTTAATTACTAGTCCAGTTTCCTTCACAAATCAGAAACACTTCACAGTTGATTGTCCACAATAACTTATATTTTAAAATTGGATAAAAAAAGTAATGTATGTATGCAATATTGCTGGTTCGTCATCTGCTGTGCGAGATATTCATAGCTGTCCCTGTAACAGATTACAAATAGAACTCTCTCTCTTGCTAGCTTTTACGAGTATGGGAAGTAAGCCCCGATACAATGTTTTAAAGCTGGGATCAAAACCATTGCGTCAGCCAGGCTCAAGCTATGACTGGTTGAGACGTCAGACGAGCCCACTCGTTGGGAAGTTCTCATTGGTTAAAAGCTGACACACCTCCATGACTTGCACAGCTGGCTGTGACATTCCAAGCATTACGTTCCCAAAGAGTTTTTTTAGGAAAAAAAGCAATAATGTAAAGTCCAAATGTTAACGTCAATCAAAAAATTACGCAGATTTTTTAAAAATATTATGTAACATACAGTATGTAATGATATGAACTTCTCCCTGCAAATAATTATATCAAACTATCTCAAGTTTGCCCTTGAAGAGTAATTCAGAAGGTCAGAGTGGTTTTAATCCACACAGTTCTTGTGTTATCAACCTGTTTAACTCGTGGTTATTTTACTACGAAGGTTATACCAGATCATTTTAAAACAATTTTATATTTCAGATAATGTTATTTCTCTAAATTATAACCCATTTCAAAATACTAATTGCCTTCCAGAATATTCCTATATTTTATAAATTTGCAACATGCACAGAGAGCAATTATCTCTAAAATATATCATAATTATACTATTTTTATATGCATAATATATATTTTTAGATTCATTTATAAATTTTAAATTACACTAAAATTCTGGAAATGCGTGCTATTATGTATTACAGAGACTCTTGACTTCTCAACTCCTTTCAAAAAACGTTAAATTGAAAATACATAAAACTATTATTCTACCAGTTATATTCTATGATTGCGAAACATGGACTCTTGCTTTAGGGGAGGAAAGGAGATTACAAGTATTTGAGAATAAAGTACTTAGGAAATTTCTTGGACCAAAGAGAGATGAACAGACAGGTGAATGGAGAAGACTGCAAACAGTGAATTACATGATCTTTATAGGAAGCTAGATATAATGAGAACAGTTAAGTCTCGTAGACTGCGATGGGCAGGACATGTAGCACGAATGGGGAATGAAGGACACGCATGGAAGCTTCTTGTAGGAAAACCAGAGGGAAAACACCCAGTTGGTAGACCAAGAATGTGGTTTGGAGAATAACATTAACTATGATTTGTGGGAAGTAGATTATACAGGGAATGATTGGAAAACATTGGCTCAGGATAGGGATGTATGGAGAGCTTATGTCCGCGCGGCCATGAACCTACGGGTCCGATAATGCCAGTGAGTAAGTAAGTAAGTAAGTATTTAAAACTGATATTTATTTCTCCTGTAAAACTTACCAAAATGGAGCTACGAGTTTTGATTGCCCACCATCGATATGCATTTTAAATATCCATCCATAGTAATTTTTCCCGAAGGCAGTTCGTTCACTAGAGCATTTGCATGTTATGATTGCAGCTTTACTAGGGAATTGTAGGTGTGGTAGCTTCCCACACCGGTGAAGGATGATGATGATGATGATGGCCATATGATTTCGGGGACCGCCCCAGAAAAACTGCCCCGACCGTGGATCGAACCCGGGCCCGCTGCGTGACAAGTCAGCACGCTACCTCGAGACCACAGCGGTGGACATAATATATCAAAAACGGCAAATTGAATTGTCAGAAAATGGAAAAAATTAGAACATATTCATTTATTTCTCTTCAAAAGTACATACATTAATCATGCACTCGCAAATTAACTCCGATTTTTTTAGTTCCAAACCCGAAATAGGTCGTTCAATTTCAAGTTTGTGAAATTCAGAGCACAACTTGGAAGATCAAAACCCTAGTGAATAAAACCATAGTGTTTTGTATGTTACGCTGCACAACAAAACTCTACTAGATGAGTAAGGCCGGTTTACCAACAGAGGTAACTGTATTACGCCAGTTTCCCTGTGTATAATGCATAGCTTAAACTGGCGTAATACAGTTACCTCTGTTGGTAAAACCGGCCGTAAACCTGAAAACGAGCGTTGAATATTTACAGGAAACTCACCTTGGTATAAGGATTCCTACTTCCGGACTTCCTGAAAATAGTGATTTGAATTAAACACTTTAAAAAATATCGTCACGCCTACCAATTCACAGAAACTAACAAGTTGGCGCTACTGTCAGCAGATGTCCTAACTGATATGCGATGCTCTTTAAATAACAATAAGTTGTCTCAATGACGTAACGAGGAAGACAATGTGAGACAACTTATACAAAGATTACCAACTAACCACATTAAAACAAAACATAGAAACAAACACTCAAAATTGAATGTTAATATTATTTGTTTTTAAACATCTTAATGATGGACAAATTATATTTGAAAAGAACAATATACGCCTAGACTGGGGTTTGAACCCAGGACCTTTGACTCTCTATGTCAATGCTCTTCCATCTGAGCTAACTAGGCCTCTTTATTTCAAATATAATTTGTCCATCATTAAGATGTTTTAAAAACGAATAATATTAACATTGAAAGAAGCACTACTGGCTTTATAAGTAATGTTTAAATTCCCAATAAAAAGTCTTCTTAATAAAGAAGAGCCGCCATTTGCCAAAATCGTAGCAACGGCTCGTAGCCTTTGGGGTTAGGGAATTAACTATGTATAAGAGAAAAATACGCGTTTAGATTGGAAGAGCATTGACATAGAGAGTCAAAGGTCCTGGGTTCAAACCCCAGTCAAGGCGTATATTTTTCTTCTCAAATATAACTAAAAATGTAATAAAAGAAGTAAAGAAACAAGTTGATAACGCAGCACAGATATCAGGATATATGAAAGATTTAATTTGGCGCAACAACATATGTCAATGGAAAGCAAAATTCTCATATACAAAATGATAGTTCGGCCAGTTATCGTATATGGAGCAGAAACTAGGGCTGATACAACAAAAACTAAACAAATGATAAGCACATGTGAAATGAAGATCATAAGAACTGTTCAGGGGTAAAGTAGAGATACATTATATAATGGAAATGGACAGCTAATGACAAATGAGGGAAATTTTGAGGAAGTGGGTGAATTCAAATACCTAGGAACAATAATCACAAACAGGAATGAGATGCACAAAGAAATTAAACATAGGCTCAATTCTGGAAATGCGTGCTATTATGCATTGCAGAGACTCTTGATGTCCCAACTCCTTTCAAAAAATGTTAAACTGAAAAAATATAAAACTATTATTCTACCAGTTATATTATATGGATGCGAAAGATGGACTCTTACTTTAAGGGTGGAAAGGAGATTACAAGTATTTGAGAATAAAGTACTTAGGAAATTTCTGGACCAAAGAGAGATGAACAGACAGGTGAATGGAGAAGACTACATAACAATGAACTACATGGTCTTTATAGGAAGCCAGATATAATAAGAACAGTTAAGTCTCATAGACTGCGATTGGCAGGACGGACATGTGGCACGAATGGGGAATGAAAGACGAATCTTCCTGTAGGAAAGCCAGAGGGAAAACGCCCAGTTGGTAGACCAAGAATGAGGTGGGAGAATAACATTAATTATGATTTGAGGAAGTAGATTATACGGTAAATGATTGGAAAGCATTAGCTCAGAATAGGGATTTATGGAGAGCTTATATACGCGCGCCGTGAACCTGCTGGTTCGATAGTGCCAGTGAGTTAGTTACTCATTATCATTATTATTATTATTATTATTATTATTATCATAATTATTATTATTATTATCATAATTAAAAATGGTGGAAAACGGACAGAATTATTTTGGCAGGTCCCCGATTGGATTTTTGGTATTGGATAAAGGCAAAACTAATAAACAAAGCAGAAAATGTCATCAAATTATTATTAAGAAACACGAACCGGTAGAATAAAAGTTATAGTTGAAAACATGATAAGGAAAAAAGACAAAGTTTTCAACGATACAGGTTTACCAACCTGCTCAACATACTGCTCTGATTTAATTCAAATAAAAAATGAAAGATTTTGAAAAATCTGTTTTTTTTATATGCAACAAAATTGAACTGCTATAGAAATTAAATACAAATGGCGTCATAGGATCTAATGCAAATTACATGTTAGCATGACGCAATTTCGCAATGTCGAGCGACAGTGGGTTTTACTAATGAATTGATAATGATGGGTAAACATCACCTTGAAACCTAATTGTACTCGTATCTACCACACATGAACACTGTCATAAAAATACAGTTCAACGACGTATTATCATAAGAAACGCCGCCGCCGCCACGAGTGAATTTATCTAGAGAATTTGGAAATCAAGAGTGGCATTTGTTAGGACTATTTAACGAATAAAATTAAGCTGTTTACTCACAAATCATTGTTTAACTATAGTTATTTTAAAATATTTATATATTTAATGTAAACGGCGATGTTTGAAAACTAATGAGAAACGATTGGTAGGCATCATATCCTTCCTTTGTTCATCACTGCAACCAGATCATAATATTATTTATTGCCAAAGGATCGCAATTTTGTAAGAATGCACCCTAGTGGAGAAATTTATGATGTAAATATGTCAATTATATTTTTCTGCAACGTCATTTCCTGGAAAATAATTTTTGCAAGAAAGTGCAAACAATGGTTTCTTTTTTTTTTTGGGTATAATCAATTGTTACAAATGTTTTTATATTATCTCTCGTATGCGCTATGTGTTGACATTCATGCACTATATATACAATCAGGTAGCCGTATTTCCTGGAGGGTCAGTCACTGCAAAATAATGCTATGACCTATTCACAATGTTAAAAAGGAGGTGCTTTCTTTATTATGATACACTTTAGTTGGTAAATTTTAGGCGAAACACGACTGTGATTGGTTGTAAATAAGAAATCATTGAAATGTGATTGGTGATTGAGTCTCATTTGGGACATGAGTTAGTCATTATTATTATTATTATTATCGTTATTATTATTATTATTATTATTAATTTGTTCTTCCTATGTAATAGAAAAATCCGGATAGAGGTTATAAACGTTATAAAAACGAAAAAGATGTGAACAAGAAAATCACCAAATTTACACAAATCTTAGGAATAATACGTAATACATTAAGGGCCGCATGCAAATACATTAGTCTCTACTCAAATTACTTCCAATCACTGGTGAGCTGACTCACCGTGAGCAAGTGCAAAGATCGACTTAGCGACCCACTAACTGGTCATGCATGAAAGTCGTCGTTTTCGTAATATTGGCAAGAAATTACTCAGAATTCTCAGCGATAAAACCACTTCCGTTATTTTCGTCTGCTATAGAGGAACGCATTTACGCTTGCGTCCCGCAAATAATACCGTATACAACGACGTCTGCGTCGTGCAATATTACTCCGATTCTCCTGTTATTCCAGTTGAATTCTTTGGTAGACTCTATCAAATTCCTCTTCTCCGCGTATACCGAAAACATGATCGAAGTGTTCAAGGCCCGACATCTTGGATAAAGCGGCAAGGTTTCAAACTACATCGGTTACCATCGGTTCCCTTCGGGATTCTCACGATAAGTTATGATCTTAAGTTACCTCGTCAGGTAGCTTACGAATTATTATCGCATGAATAGATTTCTGAGTAAGCAAAATCGTATTTGGATACAACTTTCTCAGCAGAGAACGCCTTTTACGGTCTAATGCGTTTATAAATTCGACCCTTAGTTAAATTAATACAAAAATTCACAAGAATAAAAATATATAATACTTTCTTTAGCATTATCCTTCCTTTTATATGGAAGTGAGATTTGGACATTAAACAGGAGCAAAAGCAACGGAAATTAATTTTCTCAGGACAGCAGGATACACTCTTTTAGATCGAAAGAATAATGAAGAAATTTTAGAACACAATTAATTTGGAGCAGGGAATACAGATAAACCTCTTTGGAATTTGCAAATGCAAATTGTTTTAATTGGGGGATTTACAGTTTTTATCCAGTTAATCCAGGTGTATTTTGTAGACGGATATTACGTAACTATGAGAGATGTTGGTTTTGGCGAGGAACAGCTCTCGTGATTCTAGTGGGGGGGGGATACCAAGTCGTGACCCTCTTTAGATTCCAAACCGCCCGCCCTCTTACCTTTACATCCGCGAAGGAAACAACTATCATTTTCAAAATTACTCGCAAACTTTCCTTATGTAGTGTTAGTCATAGACTTGTGAAATCAAATGATTTGGCGTTTACTTATTGACTTACTCACTGGCACTATCGAACCCGTAGGTTCATGGCCGCGCGGACATAAGCTCTCCATACATCCCTATCCTGAGCTATGTCTTTCCAATCATTCCCTGTATAATCTACTTCCCTCAAATCATGGTTAATGTTATTCTCCCACCTCATTCTTGGTCTACCAACTGGGCGTTTTCCCTCTGGCTTTCCTACAAGAAGCTTCCATGCACGTCTTTCATTCCCCATACGCGCAACATGTCCTGCCCATCGCAGTCTACGAGACTTAACTGTTCTTACTATATCTGGCTTCCTATAAAGACCATGTAATTCACTGTTATGTAGTCTTCTCCATTCACCTGTCTGTTCATCTCTCTTCGGTCCAAAAATTTTCTTAAAACTTTATTCTCAAATACTTGTAATCTCCTTTCCTCCCTTAAAGTAAGAGTCCATGTTTCGCACCCATATAAAATAACGGGTAGAATAACAGTTTTATATTTTTTCAGTTTAACGTTTTATGAAAGGAGTTGGGACATCAAAAGTCTCTGCAATGCATAATAGCACGCATTTCCATAATTGAGCCTATGTTTAATTTCTTTGTGCATCTGATTCCTATTTGTGATTATTGTTCCTAGGTATTTGAATTCAGCCACTTCCTCAAAATTTCCCTCATTTATTTCTACGTGTGACCATATATTTAGTTTCATTGATATTTACTTCCAGTCCTAATTTCTTAGTATTACTCAGTAGTGTGTGCGTGTTGTCCTTTAGCATATCCTCGCTATCGGCCAATAGTACTACATCATCAGCATAAACTAACAGCTTATTAATACCATTGAGTTGTAAGCCTTCCTCATCCTCTAAAGATTTAATGGCATGCTCTAGACAAAATTAATAGTAGAGGAGATAGTGTATCTCCTTGCTTCAACCCATTGTGGATTCCAAAATTGTCCGAAAACTGTTTGCCTACACGCACCCTACTCTTTGTGCCATTTAGACACATTCGTATAGGTGTAACTAACTTTTTAGGAATTCCAAACTCCAGTTACTTGATGAAAATCCATTTCTTTATTAATTAATTAAAAATAAAACTTTTAAACTTTTATACTATTTTCATATTTATTTCAATACTAATTCGTAACAACTGTTTCAGTACTTTGTACCTTCTTCAGAGGAATTTTATCACGGTACAAATGAATTTTGTTATCATGGTATGTCTTTCATTGATGATAAGAAGATCGGGATAAGCAGATTCCCGGGCAAGTATAACAGCGAAAGGCTGGTGGTAAAAACACATTAACATTTATTTAGGAGTAGCAGCGCACGCCGGGTATTAGCTAGTAATCAATAAAATTACTAAATTAAAATTGAATGAAAAGATCGTAGTGTATTTTGCAAGTTGCGTGTCTGTCTGTCGTGATTAGAGAGAAGTGGGCCGGTCGCACTTTAGATAACCTTCGAGGTCACACAGTATTTGTTTATTTTGTATTAGAAACTAATCACATATTGTGCGCCTCTTCATATGTCTGATTACACATATATAAACAATCGAGTTCCAATTCTTGTTCGTCTTCTGCTCAAATTTAGTTTAATTTCTCACCTTGTATACGGTGAGGTCGTCAGGGGTATAAAAAATACTATGTAGCTCAACCATTCTACCCGAATGGTCACTCCAACGCCTTCTCCCGGGGTGTTGGTTTTAGGTCCAGTTTTGGCGTGGTCCATCTAGTAGATAAGGGAGACAAGCAGCTGCCTTGGGAGTAAGGGTGACAACCCTAGGTATCCCAAGGGGTGGTGGAGGGTGCACTTTTACTTGTCACACGCAGGCCTGGTTTTTTAGTCGCACGACCTGTCGGCAGACAGATTTTAAATTTGGTATCACACATACTTTTTGACCAGATCAGCGCTTCCTGGATGAATGATCAGAGACAACACGACATTTAAGACGATCTACGCCATATTCTTATCAAACATGGCGAATATAATACTGGTTATTATGATGATATTCGGGCCTTAAAGTTCCGTGACATTTGTCTTTCAGTTAAAGAAAAAACCCGGGAAAAAGCAGTCACTCTGGAAATCTGTCCGGACCGTGGGCAACTGCGTATGAGGCATCGACGCTACTCCGAAACAGCAGGGTTGGACAATTGTAATACTTAATATACAGGGTGCTCTAAAATTCCCCTTACAAACTTCTACGACTTGTAGAGGGGATTGAGTTGATAATATCTAAAATTGGAAACCATGTCCGGAAACTTACTGTTTCCGTGCTACAGCCGTTTGAAAACAAGCATTGCCTGAACGTATGTCACGTGTCCTCAACAAGTAATAGCTTCGCGATTCGTCTAAATCGAAAATTTCCCTATTGGGTATTCCAAGACTTATTTTTTGAAAAAATTGATTGTGGAAGGTTCACCTGGGATTATTAATGCAAGTCATGATTCAGTTTCCATTTTGTTTCTTTGGTTATTAATGAGTTGAATTATAAAACAAGTGATGTACTGTGTCACGTCTCATAATAAATTACTTGTAAAAGTGGTCGCGTTAAAAACATGTTTTCAAACGGCTGTAGGACGGAAACGGTAAGTTTCCAGACATGGTTTCCAATTCCAAATATTATCAACTCAGTCCCCGCTACAAGTCTACAAGTTGCAAGGGAATTTTAGAGCACCCTGTATTAAAATTGAATATGCATACGAGATTGAATATATAACTGTCTACGATTAGAATCTACGCTATGTTCTGTGATGAAACTATCAATTCATTCTTATAATCTATGTGAAACATGTATGGAGAAACAAAGTCCATGGCTGTAGATAGCGCAGGTGCTTGTCTCATAGGACTTAACGACACGTGAATCATTTATTTTCCCACCAATAAAAGTACTAATTACTATTAATCAATAAAATGAATGATGCAATTCTAAAAGTAAAGTTAATCCTATAGATAATTCGTTTATTTCAATAAGCATAAATCTAACTTCTTCTTCTTCTACCACTTCATGAAATTAGGCCTTTTGACCTGTTTTCACATCAAGTGGGATTTAATGAATCCTCCCATCTAGTAAATGGGCGTCTAACACTTCTATGTCCTATTGATTTGTACTTTAATAACAGCTGAGGGATTCTATCTGTAGGCATCCTTTTAACATGTTCATACCAGTTGTTTCTCATGTTGTCAATTCTATTTATTAAATTAAAAATATTCAAGTCTTTTCTAATATCTTCATTTATTTTTCTGTCCAAAATTGTCACACCCGCTACTGAACGAAAGAACTTCATTTCTGCAGTTTCTATTTTTCTTCCGTCTGAACGGTTAAGAGTCCAATTTCACATGCATATGTTAAGACAGGCTCTGCCATAATTTTGTAAAATTTTAATTGTGAGCTCTTCAAAGTTTATTTTTTAGTGTCTGTTTTATAGCCGCATATACATTCTATAAAACTTGTTTAATTTAATATTAATATCTTCCTTCTGGCAGTTTGATACATTGCAACCTAAATAATTGAAATTTTCACCTGTTGTATAAATCTAACTAATAACATAAAATCTAATCTAATGTATAAAAAATGAATGTTGTTTGTTCGTTCGTAATTTATGCGCGGCCAATCCGTTGATCCGATTGTGATGGGGCCTTTTGCAAAATGTTCAGGAGATTCCAGGGATGAAGATAGCCTATAAGAGAGTTGTGATACTCAACTCCTACACCCCTAAAAATTGCCCTTTGTAGTGGGAAACGTGAAACAATTAGTTCTTTGGGCGCTTAAATGCCTTACGCTGCCTAAACCATAACAAGTATTAGTTCGCCGATGAAGTGAATGAAAGCGAGGGACGAAGGGAGAGAGGGAATTCCAAGCGATAAAATACCAACTCGCCTACTGATAATAGGCACAGTCATTATATGTCACGTATCTGTGTGGTTTATTTCGGGCGCATTCTACATATTTATATTTTTATGTCTACTTTGTATAGTTACATTTCTTTTAAGTTTAGTTCCAGAGCCTAATATTTACTTTAGTTTTAATAATGTCTCGTAAGAAAGGACAAACTATTCACAGCGAGGCGAGGGAGGTTATTAAAGTGTGTGATGAAGAATCGAGATCAGGAGAACTGAAATATTTAATTTCCCAAAAATAAACGTGTGCTAAATATTGTGGTACATCAGAACACAGCGTATCCAATATAAGGAAGGAGGGGTTGTGGCTGGTGATATTTCATTATGTACTCCAGGAGACCTCGGGCTGAGGAACATAAAGCTCAATGTGACGATTTTGATAGAAGAGTGATTCGGGACTTTCATCAGAACAAGAAGATAGTTCCGACAGCTCCCAAACTCCTTGAAGAAATTAAAAAAACAATAGACTTCCCTGGCAAGTAGACGCTTTAAGGAAGTTGCTACATTACATGAGTTTCAGATGGAAAAATGCGGCACTAAGAGAAAAGTTTTAATAGAGCGTCCAGATATAATTTATTGGCGGGCCAGATACTTGAGAACTATTAAAAAGTACACAGATGAAGGAAAAAAACATTATTTATATCGATAGACCTATAGGAATGCAAGGACTCATAGCTCTTCGATTGCCTCCCTATATGTGCGAACTGGCATGGGCTGCAATAAAGAGATATGTTACTGGTGACCTGTCCCTAACAAGATTACAGGAATTGACTTAAAGTGCGGTGAACGCAATCACACGGACAGATTGGGAGGGCTACGTCAGTCACGTTAGGTCTCTGGAGGATGAATTCTGGAAAAAGGATGGATTAATGGAAGATGTGATGGATATCATTAGGAGGAATGGATTCGAGTGGAGAGGAAGACAATAGTGAAAATAGTAGTGAGGATTGTTCATCAGACTCGGAACTGGCGCCCGCTAAGCTTCTAATGATAAGGTAAGTTATAGTACAATCCCTCGTGATATGATGTGCTGACTAATGAATTCCTATTCCTTTCATACACTTCGTCTGCGGACTGTACACAAAATTAATGTACACAGAATTGAATATCTCAAAAAACTCTACAAAAAAGTCCGCAACAGCATATGTTTTCTCTTACAGATAACGCACAATAACCATTTTTGTCTTTCATTGATCGAGAGAAGTACGTAGATTCCTGTGCAAGCATAGCAGCACATGGCGGGTATTCTTTTATGGATAACTCACAATAAACGAATTTTGTATTTTAGCTCATTAATGCCAAGAAGATCGAGATAAGTAGATTCCCGGGCAACACCGCGTAATCAGCACGGGGAATCTTAAAATAATTACGATATACATTTTTCCTTTAACTTATTCAACCAAACATAAAAGCACATTAATTTTCATTTATTTTGGCGTAGCTTAGCACGCCGGGTATTATAAACCTAGCAGAAGAGTTTTTCTCGTTAAAGTGTTTGGTCTTTCGCCTGTATCCAGCTACTGTGCTTCGTGTTCAACATCCGTCACGGGTTAGGCCTTTGTAGACCCATCTAGCAGTCGGCTTTTAAACATTTTCCTCCCTTCTGTAAAAACATTTCCCAATCTCGCTTCGGAATATGCTGTAAAAATATGGTGGAGCTTAAAGTAAGTATTTCTGAAAAATACAGCAGTTCGCTGTCCCAAAACACTGAGTTTATTGATTTTACTCAACAGACTGTAGCTGAAAGTTAACATGAAATTAATTCAATCCATAAAATTATTTATTTATTTATTTATTTATGCCCGAAGAATGTGATGCACAACCAGAGTTTAAAAGTTGTAGAGTGAACACATGAGGGAGCCATAAAATTAATTAGCCGAGTTTATGACTGCAATAAAATAATTCAGTTACAAAGGTCCTTGACTCATCTCCCATGTAACTTTTTTAAATATACTATTTTTTCTTCTTCCTTTCATGTGACAGACTGTTACGGTCTCAATCCAACGAATTTAACATATAGTATTTAATACTTTTTTTATTATCACAACCACGACAAATATGTTTTATATCATTTATAGTTTTTAATATAATACAAGAATTATAGTAATAATCGATAAATTGCATTTCGAATTCTGAAAGTGCATACAACTTATCCTTCATAATATTCACCATGTTATTGTACAAATGCTAATGTTACACACATCATCTTAAAATATAAACTATTTAACTCATGCCTCAAATGGCAATCTATGACCAATCACATTTCAATTATTTTTTTATTTACAAACAATCACAGTCGTTTTACACCTCATTTATATCGCTTTCATTTTATCAAGTGCCTCCCAGATTGTAGGCTATATATATATATATATATATATATATATACAGTATTACTAATAAAAAATCTCTTATATAGGCTTTCATCAGTTGTTTAGTTATACAATGTATAAGCCTTATATAGATCACGTATAATTTCCTTACTAATAAACATCGTACACGAGCTATATAACAATACAATCCTTATATACAATAAGTCACATATTCATCATTATGACGTCAGAACATATTACGTGTCATTTGTTACGTAAAGAAAACATCATCAGCTAGTGATTAATTGTGTAAGAAATGGGTATGGATAAGAATTAATAGAGATTCCCCAATTGGGGAGGTACGGAAAAAATAAGTGTGTTTTAATTTTATTTGCATCTTTTTTTCTTTAGGTTATATCAAATATATCATAGAATATGTTTCACAGATAATATGCTGCCATCTAACGACAAGAACTTCAAACAATTCTTGGAAACTAATAAAAGTTTTTCCCATTAGTTATGAATTACATTCAGTGTTTTAAGAATCGTTAGAAAACGTTCAAAATAATAGGAAATGTTAGCGACAACAGAACCCTTTAAGAAAAAAATAATCTGGAGTTTGATCGGGAATCGAACCTGGTACCTCACGGACTGTAGTCGGAAGCCATAACCACAAGAACATCATGCTAATGAATGGTTCGTTGCAATAATGCTACCTTCATAATTAAAAACATTTTATATCGGTGTGTTTATTATATATTAATGATGTAAGAAAGTTTTTTGTTAAAATAATATTACAAAGCATTTCAACTACATTCAGGTTAAATCTTGTCTCACAGCAACTATTATTATTATTATGAATCTTTTTTTTTCTTTTTTCAAATGCCCCAGGTTTGTCTTTCGACATTCCTGGTTTCTCTCCTGGCATGGCGTAATGTAACCCACTTCTGAGGTTGGGGCGCCTGGAAGGCGGCATTACGTTGCCCCGATGATATGACGGGGGATGATGATGATAGTGGTGCACCAGGAGAGTCCCTAATCCTAAACTTAACCTAAGATGAATGTGAATGATGATGATTGCGATGGCCATATGATTTCGGGGACCGTTTGGGCCTTAAAGTTTTCCTGACATTTGTCTTACAGGTGAGGATAAATCCCGATAAAAACCTCACCCAGAAAAATTGTCCCGACCGGGGATCGAACCCGGGCCCGCTGCGTGACAAGGCAGCACGCTACCACGAGACCACAGCGGTGGACTTATGAATCAATGTTCAATTTTAAATTATTATTAATGGAAAACGAATGTAAAAAAAGACATTTTATGATTGCTTTTATTTTCCTACCCACAGCTATTAATATTATCTATACCCATCAAAGAGTGGATAAAGTATTGAATTTTGTGTTAAATTTAAGGAAACATTCATTAATATCATAAGAAAACAATCAGCTGTTCTTAAAGTCCGCCATTTTGTCTAGTTATACAATCCTTAAACAAGGCTGAAGGCATGTATAGCGATTCTCATGTAAAGTTGTACACCTCTTATACACCTGAACAGCTAATACAGTGTTTATTAGTAAGAATGTTCAACTGAGATGTGTTTAAACCTTGTATAAAAGTCATATATGTATTTATTAGTAAGAGGGTTAGTGCACAAATGTAACCAGATTCTGCTTGCGAGATGTAATATAAAAACATTCATTGCAACTGATTCTACCGTAAGAAAAAGAAACCACTTTTTCCACTTTCTTATACGTATTATTTCCCAGGAATTAACGTTGCAGAAAATTATAATAGATATATTTACATCATAGAACATCATAAATGAATTAATAACCTGTATAATGATGTGTTTCATTTTTTCTCCACTAGGGTACATTCTTACAATATTGCGGTTCTATTTGGCAATAAATATGATCTGGTTGCAGAGATGAACAAATGAAACATAACATTTCTCATTTGTTTTCAAACAACATCGCCGTTTACATTAAACATATAAATATTTTAAAATAACTATAGTTAAATAATGATTTGTGAGTAAACAGCTTAATTTTATTCGTTAAATGGTCCTAACAAATGCCACTCTTGATTTCCAAATTCTCTAGATAAATTTATTCCTCACTTCGTGCTCGTGAATTTATCGATAATTTGGAAATCACTCGTGGCATTACTTATGAAAAAAAATGTTGTAATATATAAAAACACGTTATCTTAGTGTTTGGCGATTATCCTCGTGGTAAAAATAGAGAAACTCACTCGACGACAAGAAAAAAATGGAAACAGCAATCCGTGTGAAAAACAAGTCAAGCAAATCTGCCAGATATGATATTTATTTTTTTTAATAAAATATGTTTCTTGTATAAAAAAAATCACCAAAACTTGTAATTTGGATATAATAATTTCGCAGGCAATTCGGTGAATTTGTAACTATTTTGATCATTCTTAGACTGTATAAGCTACTTTATTTTGAAATGATTATGAATAACTACTACCGAACCCGTAGGTTCATGTCCGCGCAGACATAAGCTCTCCATACATCCCTTTATCCCAGTAGAACCCATGCCCGCATTTCTTGACGGTTGTATTTTTATGGTGAAAGATCGTCACTCTTTCGACCAAGGTACATTTTTCGTCTGGCTTATCGCCTTCGACCTGGGTAACCTATCGGCAGCAATGCTACCGCCGGCATAGCAAGCACGCAAGCCACTCCACCACAAGGTAAAGATACCATGGAAAGAAATTATTATGAATATATTTGTAATCTGAATACCAGAGGTTACAGACCAATTTGTATGGAATCGAGGTTCTGACATGTTTATTTTATGTTTCGGATAAAGAAAACAGCTGTGATTTAAGTTAATGTGTGTTTTATCAGAGTGTCAACACATACAGCACTAAATCATAACTTGTAATGTACAGCGTGTTCATATTACTACATAAAATACATTTAAGACTTTAATTAGGAACATTAAATCAAAAGGAAGAATAAAATGAATAAAAATAAATTTAAAAATTGCACAGGCTATTTGTAATGTAATTAAGTAAACTAATTCAAAGTAAATATCAATAAAACTAAACATGGTTACACGTAGAAATGCATGATGTAATGGAAATGGACAGCTAATGACAAATGAGGGAAATTTTAGAAAGTGTCTGAATTTAAGTACCTAGGAACAATAATCACAAACAGGAATGAGATGCACAAAGAAATTAAACATAGGCTCAATTCTGGAAATGCGTGCTATTATGCATTGCAGGGACTCTTGATGTCCCAACTCCCTTCAAATTGTTAAACTGAAAAAAATATAAAACTGTTATTCTACCAGTTATATTATATGGATGTGAAACATGGACTCTTACTTTAAGTGAGGAAAGGAGATTACGAGTATTTGAGAATAAAGTACTTAGGAAAATTTTTGGACCAAAGAGAGATGAACACACAGGTGAATGGAGAAGACTACATAACAGTGAACTATATGGTTTTATAGGAAGCCAGATATAATAAGAACAGTTAAGTCTCGTAGGTTGCGATCGGCAGGACATGTGGCACGAATGGGGAATGAAAGACATGCATGGAAGCTTCTTGAAGGAAAACCAGAGGGAAAACGTCCAGTTGGTAGACCAAGAATGTGGTGGGAGAATAACAATAACTAAGATTTAAGGGAAGTAGATTATACAGGGGATGATTGAAAAACATTATCTCAGGACAGGGATGTATGGAGAGCTTATGTCAACGCGGCCACGAACCTAGGGGATCGATAGTGCCAGTGAGTACGTAATTCATATCACTATCGGACATAAGCTCTCCAACGTCACTATTCTGAACAAATATTTCCCTTTCTAAATGACCTCCTTCAAACTATAGATAATGTTATTCTGTCACCCCATTCTATTATTGCCTACTGGCGCTTTCCTCGTATTTTCCTACAAGCAGATTTCATGCCTCTCTTTCATTCCCCACTCGTGCCACATACCCTGACCACTGCAATGTACTCGACTTCTTCTTCCTGTGGCTCTACGGTCCTCTAAGAACCTTGGTCTCCTTCATAACAACTGCCCATTCTTCTCTAAAGTAAAGTGATCCCACAACAGGCCCGGAGGCCCTTGGGGTAGTAGGAGGTTAAGGTTCCCACTTTGTTTCTAGACAATCGGCACTTTATGTCAGCCCTGCGTGACGGCCGCCTTTACCCCCAGAACAAGCGTCTGGTACTCATTTCCGTTAGAGGCTGAGTCGACCCCAGGGCCATAGTGCCGCCAGAGGGTTTGGGTCAGTTTAAAAATCCCGACCCCAACGGGACTTGAACCCTCGACCCTCCGGCTTGTAGCTCAGTGCCTTAACCACTACGCTACGGCGTGCCCCTCCCATTCTTCTCTATTTCTACTTTTTGTCTCCATTTTTTCACCTTCAGTTGTCTTAAGTCTTCTCAAACTTATCTAACCATCTTAATTTCTGTCTTCCAACCATTCTTCTTCCTTCCGGTTTCCTTTCTAAAATCCTTCTTGCTCCATCCACAACACATCCCAGTCTCTTTCTTCTAATATCTCCTTACTTACTCACTGGTACTATCGAATCCGTAGGTTCATGGCCGCGCGGACATAAGCTCTCCATACATCCCTATCCTGAGCTAATGTTTTCCAATCATTCCCTGTATAATCTACTTCCCTCAAATCATAGTTAATGTGATTCTCCCATCTCATTCTTGGTCTACCAACTGGGCGTTTTCCCTCTGGCTTTCCTACAAGAAGCTTCCATGCACGTCTTACATTCCCCATACGTGCCACATGTCCTGCCCATCGCAGTCTACGAGAGTTAACTGTTCTTATTATATCTGGCTTCCTATAAAGACCATGTAGTTCATTGTTACGGAGTCTTCTCCATTCACCTGTATGTTCATCTCTCTTTGGCCCAAAAATTTTCCTAAGAACTTTATTCTAAAAAACTCGTAATTTCCTTTCCTCCCTTAAAGTAAGAGTCCATGTTTCGCACCCATATAATATAACTGGTAGAATAATAGTTTTATATATTTTCAGTTTAACGTTTTTTTGAAAGGAGTTGGGACATCAAGAGTCTCTGCAATGCATAATAGCACGCATTTCCAGAATTGAGCCTATGTTTAATTTCTTTGTGCATCTCATTCCTATTTGTGATTATTGTTCCTAGGTATTTGAATTCAGCCACTTCCTCAAAATTTCCCTCATTTGTCATTAGCTGTCCATTTACATTACATAATTTCTGTGTGTGGCCATATATAATGTTTTATTGATATTTACTTCCAGTCCCAATTTCTTAGTGTTACTCAATAGTGTGTGCGTGTTGGATTTATTTCTACTCTTGATATTCTCGTATATTTTGTTTTATCCTCGTTTATGACTAATCCTGCCCCTTGCTTTAGTTGTTTGAATGCTTCATGCAGTACCTTTGTACAACGTTCAAATATAACAAGGTCATGTGCAAATGAATGTACTGGACTTAGTGCCTTCTACTCCGGTCTACAAAATGAAGACTATCTGCGCATTCATTATTGGATTGCCAGGCCCTTCCTAGGGAGCCAATGGCGTAACGAAACGTAAATTAAATTGACAGTTTAGCAGGTGACCACATTACGAAATAATTAACATTTTCAAATTGACGTCACTTAACGCATCTCGTGCTTCTTCGTGTTTTGTCAGTTGTCCAACTTCTGAGAAAACTTTCCATGTTTCAGCTGTAAATTGCCTTTATTAACGTCCCACTTGCACATGCACCGGGGGGGGGTAATGCGATAACATTTCATTTCCTATGTACTTTACGATTTTATAAAGAGGCCGGGAACACTGCAGTATCACTAACTGTAATTTTCGAAAAAAACTACGCATTTTTTTGGCAAGATATGTGTAAATCAAAGCAAACTTAACAGTAAACAAGCACCAACACAATAATTATCAAATGTGTAGTTTGAAGGAATCTGTTCATTATTTGCTACATTCAACGTATTTGTTGGAGAGTCAGTCACTGTAAAATAATGCTCTGACCTGTTCACAATATTAAAAAGGAGAAACTTTCTTTATTTTGATAAACAGAATTCGATAAAGAGCGAGGTGAAACACGATTGTCATTGGTTGCAAAAAAATAATTTGAAACGTAAAACCAATTGGTTATTGACTCCCGTTTGGGACGTGAGTTAAACATGTGCATAAATAATAAATTGGGGCGCGCCGCTAGCATAGTGGTTGAGGCACTGCTCTACAAGCCGGAAGGTCGAGGGTTCAAGTCTGGTGGGGTCAGGATTTTTAAACTGACCAAACCTTCTGGCGGCACTATGGCCCTGGGATCGACTCAGCCTCTAACGGAAATGATTACAAGACGCTTGTTCTGGGGGTAAAGGCGGCCGTCACTCAGGGCTGACATCAAGTGCCGATTGTCCAGAAAAAGTGGGAGCCTTAACCTCCTACTGCCCTAAGGGCCTCCTGAGCCTGTGGTGGGATCACTTTACTTTACTTTAATTAATATAATCGATGCTTATTTCATTACAAGACTGTCAATTGACGTACTGATTTGTTTCACTATTGCAAGTGTCTGACTATACATTTATAACTGTGAGGTTAAGCAACGGTTAATTTTTATTAACATACATTTTGGATACAATACTTTTATTCGTATTTTATTTATTTATTTGAACAGGTTTTGCAACCTGTGGGTATATCGCAAAATATTTACTTTACAAATACCGTCAAATATGAAATATTGGTCCTTTATTAGGCCTATACAATGTTGGAGTTCGTCCATCAATTTATAGAGTTTAATGCAGTGTCATTCATGTACTTGACTTGATTGATGGCATTTTGATTAACTTCTCGTAGCGCTATGTTTGGGTTCTTGGTATGTTTTTTCTTGCAGCTTCCAGTAAAGTAATAGCATATTACGATGCGAGGTTGGGAAGTGATTTTTTATAGAATTGAGGAACATGTTTAAAAACCGAGCGACAGCGATGTTTTTAATTTCCGAGATTCTGTAAAACACTTCACAAACGTGCGTTGTAGATTATTTTTTGCGCAACTGTGTTTTCAAAATAATAAATAAAAATAATAAACCCATTAAAATTGATTGTATATGAAATTAATATTAATGGGGCGATTTTTTGAATAGTTATGAGAATAAAACAATAACATCTTTGTTGAAGATATTTGCGTTCATTATAAACAACTGACTAATGTTAACAGTGTGGGCAATGTTTATTAGTTGAAAATACAGGAGGTCGTGAGACCAATTTAGTGATAAAATGGCGGCAAGTACTTATTTATTGTTTTATATTGTTTCAAATAAAGTTCAGTTCATTTAAAATGCAGCGATTTGTTTCGTTTAATGTATATTATAACACTACATTTTCGATATTTTTTGTATATACACTGTATGCAGTATGTATAGAGGGCAGTGGTTTTACATCCCACACGCGTATTTGTAATATGTAATCTTGTCTTGTAAGTCCATGTTTCCCTAACAGAGATTTAGGCGCGCTCCCCCTACAGGGAAGAATTTGAACCATACTAATTTAGTTACACTTATTTTCGTATAGATGTCATTTGAGTGGTCCGTGGTCAGCGTTCCGCCTCATACTGACATCTAGGAAACCAAGGTAGTGCTAGGACGGAAAAGTTCGGTAAATTTTGCTTAGAGGCCTTTTCATTCAGACTTAAGGATTTTTACGAGCCTGAAAATCTTCAGACTCGGGACCCACGGCTTAAAGTCCCTCCCGGAGGACTTGCTCCTTGGATTTTTCCATCCTAAAAAATCCATCGACCCCGGCCGGGTTTGATCCCGCGACCCTCGGGACCAGAGGCAAGGAGCATAACCACTAGTCCACCGCGGCATTGTAATGTACTATTACAGTATAGTTATTTGATTACAGTAAAGTTATTTGGGTTTGCAACCCTGAAATGTAGGAAGTGGAACTTTCAATCATTGGCCGCCATTGCTGTAAGTACGACAAAACGCACCATCGCGCAAAAATCTTATTTAAACAAAATGTCTTGGTTTGCTGTCAATGTGGATACGCGCGCGCGCCCCCGGGAACTGGCTGCCAACTCAATAACATTTGTATAGTCATGTGAGATTGCAAAAAATAATCTCAACTGTCCAACGGCCCATCTCTCTATGCCTCTTTCCCACTTCAGAAAAAACACAATATTACACTCATAAACGGCAAATCATTACTAGTATCGATGCAAATTTCAAATTATATGCAATAATAACGCAATTCTATGGAGAGCAGTATAAAGGACTTAAGTCAGAAAATGCATATTCAAAATGCTATTCTCTATGAATCAGAAACATTTGTTCTTTACAACTCAACGAACGTATTAGGCCTAAGTATTTGTCACAGAATGTGAGTAATAAGTTGACATATTAAAGAACGAGCTTTTCTTCTTTATGCAGTAGGCCTATAACATTAAAGAACGAGCTTTTCTATTTATGCAGTAGGCCTATAACATTAAAGAACGAGCTTTTCTTCTTTATGCAGTAGGCCTATAACATTAAAGAACGAGCTTTTCTTCTTTATGCAGTAGGCCTATAACATTAAAGAACGAGCTTTTCTTCTTTATGCAGTAGGCCTATAACATTAAAGAACGAGCTTTTCTTCTTTATGCAGTAGGCCTATAACTTAAAGAACGAGCTTTTCTTATTTATGCAGTAGGCCTATAACATTAAAGAACGAGCTTTTCTTATTTATGCAGTAGGCCTATAACATTAAAGAACGAGCTTTTCTTCTTTATGCAGTAGGCCTATAACATTAAAGAACGAGCTTTTCTTCTTTATGCAGTAGGCCTATAACATTAAAGAACGAGCTTTTCTTCTTTATGCAGTAGGCCTATAACATTAAAGAACGAGCTTTTCTTCTTTATGCAGTAGGCCTATAACATTAAAGAACGAGCTTTTCTTCTTTATGCAGTAGGCCTATAACATTAAAGAACGAGCTTTTCTTCTTTATGCAGTAGGCCTATAACATTAAAGAACGAGCTTTTCTTCTTTATGCAGTAGGCCTATAACATTAAAGAACGAGCTTTTCTTCTTTATGCAGTAGGCCTATAACATTAAAGAACGAGCTTTTCTTCTTTATGCAGTAGGCCTATAACATTAAAGAACGAGCTTTTCTTATTTATGCAGTAGGCCTATAACATTAAAGAACGAGCTTTTCTTCTTTATGCAGTAGGCCTATAACATTAAAGAACGAGCTTTTCTTCTTTATGCAGTAGGCCTATAACATTAAAGAACGAGCTTTTCTTCTTTATGCAGTAGGCCTATAACATTAAAGAACGAGCTTTTCTTATTTATGCAGTAGGCCTATAACATTAAAGAACGAGCTTTTCTTATTTATGCAGTAGGCCTATAACATTAAAGAACGAGCTTTTCTTATTTATGCAGTAGGCCTATAACATTAAAGAACGAGCTTTCTTCTTTATGCAGTAGGCCTATAACATTAAAGAACGAGCTTTTCTTCTTTATGCAGTAGGCCTATAACATTAAAGAACGAGCTTTTCTTCTTTATGCAGTAGGCCTATAACATTAAAGAACGAGCTTTTCTTCTTTATGCAGTAGGCCTATAACATTAAAGAACGAGCTTTTCCTCTTTATGCAGTAGGCCTATAACATTAAAGAACGAGCTTTTCTTCTTTATGCAGTAGGCCTATAACATTAAAGAACGAGCTTTTCTTCTTTATGCAGTAGGCCTATAACATTAAAGAACGAGCTTTTCTTCTTTATGCAGTAGGCCTATAACATTAAAGAACGAGCTTTTCTTCTTTATGCAGTAGGCCTATAACATTAAAGAACGAGCTTTTCTTCTTTATGCAGTAGGCCTATAACATTAAAGAACGAGCTTTTCTTATTTATGCAGTAGGCCTATAACATTAAAGAACGAGCTTTTCTTATTTATGCAGTAGGCCTATAACATTAAAGAACGAGCTTTTCTTCTTTATGCAGTAGGCCTATAACATTAAAGAACGAGCTTTTCTTCTTTATGCAGTAGGCCTATAACATTAAAGAACGAGCTTTTCTTCTTTATGCAGTAGGCCTATAACATTAAAGAACGAGCTTTTCTTATTTATGCAGTAGGCCTATAACATTAAAGAACGAGCTTTTCTTCTTTATGCAGTAGGCCTATAACATTAAAGAACGAGCTTTTCTTATTTATGCAGTAGGCCTATAACATTAAAGAACGAGCTTTTCTTATTTATGCAGTAGGCCTATAACATTAAGAACGAGCTTTTCTTATTTATGCAGTAGGCCTATAACATTAAAGAACGAGCTTTTCTTATTTATGCAGTAGGCCTATAACATTAAAGAACGAGCTTTTCTTCTTTATGCAGTAGGCCTATAACATTAAAGAACGAGCTTTTCTTCTTTATGCAGTAGGCCTATAAACATTAAAGAACGAGCTTTTTCTTATTTATGCAGTAGGCCTATAACATTAAAGAACGAGCTTTTTTTCTTTATGCAGTAGGCCTATAACATTAAAGAACGAGCTTTTCTTCTTTATGCAGTAGGCCTATAACATTAAAGAACGAGCTTTTCTTCTTTATGCAGTAGGCCCTATAACATTAAAGAACGAGCTTTTCTTCTTATGCAGTAGGCCTATAACATTAAAGAACGAGCTTTTCTTCTTTATGCAGTAGGCCTATAACATTAAAGAACGAGCTTTTCTTCTTTATGCAGTAGGCCTATAACATTAAAGAACGAGCTTTTTTTCTTTATGCAGTAGGCCTATAACATTAAAGAACGAGCTTTTCTTCTTTATGCAGTAGGCCTATAACATTAAAGAACGAGCTTTTCTTCTTTATGCAGTAGGCCTATAACATTAAAGAACGAGCTTTTTTCTTTATGCAGTAGGCCTATAACATTAAAGAACGAGCTTTTCTTCTTTATGCAGTAGGCCTATAACATAAAGAACGAGCTTTTCTTCTTTATGCAGTAGGCCTATAACATTAAAGAACGAGCTTTTCTTCTTTATGCAGTAGGCCTATAACATTAAAGAACGAGCTTTTTTTCTTTATGCAGTAGGCCTATAACATTAAAGAACGAGCTTTTTCTTCTTTATGCAGTAGGCCTATAACATTAAAGAACGAGCTTTTTTTCTTTATGCAGTAGGCCTATAACATTAAAGAACGAGCTTTTCTTCTTTATGCAGTAGGCCTATAACATTAAAGAACGAGCTTTTTTTCTTTATGCAGTAGGCCTATAACATTAAAGAACGAGCTTTTCTTCTTTATGCAGTAGGCCTATAACATTAAAGAACGAGCTTTTCTTCTTTATGCAGTAGGCCTATAACATTAAAGAACGAGCTTTTCTTCTTTATGCAGTAGGCCTATAACATTAAAGAACGAGCTTTTTTCTTTATGCAGTAGGCCTATAACATTAAAGAACGAGCTTTTTTTCTTTATGCAGTAGGCCTATAACATTAAAGAACGAGCTTTTCTTCTTTATGCAGTAGGCCTATAACATTAAAGAACGAGCTTTTCTTCTTTATGCAGTAGGCCTATAACATTAAAGAACGAGCTTTCTTCTTTATGCAGTAGGCCTATAACATTAAAGAACGAGCTTTTCTTCTTTATGCAGTAGGCCTATAACATTAAAGAACGAGCTTTTCTTCTTTATGCAGTAGGCCTATAACATTAAAGAACGAGCTTTTTCTTCTTTATGCAGTAGGCCTATAACATTAAAGAACGAGCTTTTTTTCTTTATGCAGTAGGCCTATAACATTAAAGAACGAGCTTTTCTTCTTTATGCAGTAGGCCTATAACATTAAAGAACGAGCTTTTCTTCTTTATGCAGTAGGCCTATAACATTAAAGAACGAGCTTTTCTTCTTTATGCAGTAGGCCTATAACATTAAAGAACGAGCTTTTTTCTTTATGCAGTAGGCCTATAACATTAAAGAACGAGCTTTTCTTCTTTATGCAGTAGGCCTATAACATTAAAAAACGAGCTTTTCTTCTTTATGCAGTAGGCCTATAACATTAAAGAACGAGCTTTTCTTCTTTATGCAGTAGGCCTATAACATTAAAGAACGAGCTTTTTTTCTTTATGCAGTAGGCCTATAACATTAAAGAACGAGCTTTTCTTCTTTATGCAGTAGGCCTATAACATTAAAGACGAGCTTTTCTTCTTTATGCAGTAGGCCTATAACATTAAGAACGAGCTTTTCTTCTTTATGCAGTAGGCCTATAACATTAAAGAACGAGCTTTTCTTCTTTATGCAGTAGGCCTATAACATTAAAGAACGAGCTTTTCTTCTTTATGCAGTAGGGCCTATAACATTAAAGAACGAGCTTTTTTTCTTTATGCAGTAGGCCTATAACATTAAAGAACGAGCTTTTCTTCTTTATGCAGTAGGCCTATAACATTAAAAAACGAGCTTTTCTTCTTTATGCAGTAGGCCTATAACATTAAAGAACGAGCTTTTCTTCTTTATGCAGTAGGCCTATAACATTAAAGAACGAGCTTTTTTTCTTTATGCAGTAGGCCTATAACATTAAAGAACGAGCTTTTCTTCTTTATGCAGTAGGCCTATAACATTAAAAACGAGCTTTTCTTCTTTATGCAGTAGGCCTATAACATTAAAGAACGAGCTTTTCTTCTTTATGCAGTAGGCCTATAACATTAAAGAACGAGCTTTTTTTCTTTATGCAGTAGGCCTATAACATTAAAGAACGAGCTTTTCTTCTTTATGCAGTAGGCCTATAACATTAAAGAACGAGCTTTTCTTCTTTATGCAGTAGGCCTATAACATTAAAGAACGAGCTTTTCTTCTTTATGCAGTAGGCCTATAACATTAAAGAACGAGCTTTTTTTCTTTATGCAGTAGGCCTATAACATTAAAGAACGAGCTTTTCTTCTTTATGCAGTAGGCCTATAACATTAAAAAACGAGCTTTTCTTCTTTATGCAGTAGGCCTATAACATTAAAGAACGAGCTTTTCTTCTTTATGCAGTAGGCCTATAACATTAAAGAACGAGCTTTTCTTCTTTATGCAGTAGGCCTATAACATTAAAGAACGAGCTTTTCTTCTTTATGCAGTAGGCCTATAACATTAAAGAACGAGTTTTTTTTCTTTATGCAGTAGGCCTATAACATTAAAGAACGAGCTTTTCTTCTTTATGCAGTAGGCCTATAACATTAAAAAAACGAGCTTTTCTTCTTTATGCAGTAGGCCTATAACATTAAAGAACGAGCTTTTCTTCTTTATGCAGTAGGCCTATAACATTAAAGAACGAGCTTTTTTTCTTTATGCAGTAGGCCTATAACATTAAAGAACGAGCTTTTCTTCTTTATGCAGTAGGCCTATAACATTAAAAAACGAGCTTTTCTTCTTTATGCAGTAGGCCTATAACATTAAAGAACGAGCTTTTCTTCTTTATGCAGTAGGCCTATAACATTAAAGAACGAGCTTTTTTTCTTTATGCAGTAGGCCTATAACATTAAAGAACGAGCTTTCTTCTTTATGCAGTAGGCCTATAACATTAAAGAACGAGCTTTTCTTCTTTATGCAGTAGGCCTATAACATTAAAGAACGAGCTTTTCTTCTTTATGCAGTAGGCCTATAACATTAAAGAACGAGCTTTTCTTCTTTATGCAGTAGGCCTATAACATTAAAGAACGAGCTTTTCTTCTTTATGCAGTAGGCCTATAACATTAAAGAACGAGCTTTTTTTCTTTATGCAGTAGGCCTATAACATTAAAGAACGAGCTTTTCTTCTTTATGCAGTAGGCCTATAACATTAAAAAACGAGCTTTTCTTTCTTTATGCAGTAGGCCTATAACATTAAAGAACGAGCTTTTTCTTCTTTATGCAGTAGGCCTATAACATTAAAGAACGAGCTTTTTTTCTTTATGCAGTAGGCCTATAACATTAAAGAACGAGCTTTTCTTCTTTATGCAGTAGGCCTATAACATTAAAGAACGAGCTTTTCTTCTTTATGCAGTAGGCCTATAACATTAAAAAAGTTTATAATAATCCATCCATAGTATTTCTGCCCTCGGGCAGGTCTTTCACTGCAATCATAGCATTTTCATGCTATGCTTGCTGTTTTACTAGGGAATTGTATGTGTGGTAGCTTCCCGTTGCTTTCCACACCGGTGAAGGATGATGATGATGATGATGATGACGGCCATATGATTTCGTGGACCGTTTGGGCCTTAAAGTTTCCCTGACATTTGTCTTACAGGTGAGGAAAAACTAACCCGACCGGGGATCGAACCCGGGCCCGCTGCGTGACAAGGCAGCACGCTACCTCGAGACTACAGTCATATATATATATATACGTACAGAGTTTAGAGACTCGGGTTCAAATCCCGACTCATTCATTTTTCTTTTCATATCATATATATATATATATATATATAAGGTAAAGGCCCCAAATAAGAGATACCTTTTGAAAAATTGCTTCTGTATCAGAATGGGAACTGATTTATTACATTTAAAAATGGTAATACATGTTTCATATTCTTTATTTTTATATTCCATAAAATAAAATCTCGTTACTTGGTAAGTATTTTAAAAAAACTCTAAGAACAATAAGAATTGTAAAAATTGAAAATTTCGAAGAGGGTTCCAAATAAGAGATACCTACATTGCTTCTATATCTTTAGCAAAAACATTCAAATAATCCAGTATATTCAAAACAAAAACACTTTATCACACACAAACTAATAATTAATTTCACTATACATGTTAATAGTGTATTTTCAGAGTAGATAATTAATTTTGCATCTTTGAGCAAATAAGCAGACGAATGGTTCCTCATCAGCCCCGCAATCTTCATGAGCCCAGCGATGACAGTCAATGCACTGAGCTCATTTTTTTCCTCTTGTGTCCTCTGAATACAATCCGGTGCAAAATAAACACTCAGCATTAGCATCATCAGCACCAAACTCTGAATCATCATCGCCTGAATCAATTATCTCCATTTCTGTGTCTGTTTCTTCGCTTGAAGAACTCAGTAGGCGTTTTCTTGACCGAGACTTTTTAGATCTTACTGAATTTGTTTTTTGAAAAAAGTTGCTTCATTTTAGTTTATTGGTTCTATTCAAACTGTCCTTTAGTTCTTGGCGATACGGACTGCCTGTCAGAAGGGCTGCTTTTCCGGTTCTGCCTTTCCTTTTTTCTGGTTCTCGACTTGTTGATGATTGTTGGATATGAGGGAGTGCGACACATCAGTAAGACCCACGAGAGTTCCTGGATCAGGAACTACGATTGCATCACTCTTATCTCCGGTGTGGATGGCAAAATCGCTATCAGAAAAAAATGTTCCTGTTGCACGGAACAAGCCCTGTCTTTCGAAATGCATTGATCGAAATTTGTAGAGTAGCAGCCGGGCTGACAGCCCGGTTGATTCCTCGGTCCGATTTTCTAGAAAGACAGAAGAAACCTTAACCATCTACTATCTAAATGACATCTCAGGGCCTATAATGTGACCACTTTATTTTTATAAAGTTAAATCACGTATTTATCAAACGAGATGAATTTGTTTAAGAAAATGTAGCGCACTTGTATACAGGAGAATCTGCATATGTCAATGAAACGACTTCTGGTTCCTAATAAGAGACACTATCTCTTATTTGGAACCACAAGTATCTCTTATTAGGGAACGGCACGGTCGCCAATTCCGTGGCTGGTCAGGCTGTAATAAATTGTGTCACTAATAATCACTCTAGTTTATAATAGTCTGAATTTCATGAGCTTTTCGGGAAAATAAGTAAAATTAATATCAGAACTCACCTTCACAGTTATCCACAACTTTGAATAGCTTCACTACAAAAATTCAATTGTCGCGAAAACAAACACAATCTTCTCTGCTTCGTTTCAAACAACCAAGTGACACCAAACAAAGACCACGATGCTATAATAGTACAAAGCTCAGATTTTTGTTACAAACATCAGATGACAGCTGTTCATGGACTAGATAATAAGGTATCTCTTATTAGGATACTATCTCTTATTTGGCGACTTTACCTTATATATACATCCACCGCTGTGGTCTCCAGGTAGCGTGCTGCCTTGTCACGCAGCGAGCCCGGGTTCGATATCCCCGGTCGGGGCAGTTTTTCTGGGTGAGGTTTATACCGAGGTTTTTCCTCACCTGTAAGACAAATGTCAGGAAAACTTTAAGGCCCAAACGGTCCCCGAAATCATATGACCATCATCATCATCCTTCATCGGTGTGGAAAGCAACGGGAAGCTATCACACCTACAATTCCCTAGTAAAGCTGCAAAGCATAGCATGAAAATGCTATGATTGCAGTTAAAGACCTGCCCTCGGGCAGAATTACTATGGATGGATGGATGGATGGATATAGTAACTGATTACAATTTAGTCCGGCGCCATGGTCGAGTGGTTAGGGTAAGAAGCCTTGACGCAGATTCTATGGGACTTGCGCTGTTTCGAGCCCCTTTGAGGAAGACATTTTCTCATTGAATTTCGGCCAGTATGTGACCGATGCCCACCCAGCATCGTGTGACATTTGGGTAGCTACAATATGTAACGACTCCAGATTGATAAGACAAACTATAACGGCTGGGGGACCCGACATGCTGACCACATGTCACCCCTACACTGGCTTATGATCGTCTACCTCTGTGATTATAACACATGTGGACGTGAGGCTAGCAGTAGTTTGGTAGACCAAGGGCATTCTAGGTCTTTCGCGCTTGGAGTGGAGTTTATTACAGTTTACTTGATGTAAGATTTAATATTTTTTTTATTTCTAGATTGAACCACTGGATAAAAAAAATAAGCCTTGCAGAATGTATACACATTCTTAGTAAGTTACTTATTTAACAGAGTGCATGTACTTTCAAAACAAATTATCTTAAATCGCATTAGTAAGCTGTGTAGTGTACACAATTGCTGAAGCAGTGAATTCTACTTTAAAAAACATAACTCTAATTAGCCCGAGTTCTGATGACTCAACATCATAACATCGATGTATATGAGATCGTTTCTCTCTCTGGTCTTCGCCGCTAACTTGACCTGACTTGACCCATTAATAAAAATAATGTTTCCTGTCACGTATGAAGTCATAGTTTGAGTCAATATGTTCTCAATAGAGAGCCTATTTCTAATACCAGCTGCTCCATCTGAAAATTTGTATCACCTCAAGTTCTGGAAGAAATCACTATAGTTCGAAAGGAACACTTTTCTATAGCAAATATCTATAGCACACTTGCTATGTGTCACATAACCTTACAATAGAACAAAGTATTTCTTCTGAACTTCTCTGTCACCTTCCATCTAAACTAGGCAACAACAGTTAATACTGAGATATGCTAATTTTTCCAATTAACTGCCTGGATTTCATTTTGTTCTTTGTAGGCATAATTTTCTGAGAAATCAACAAGTATGGCTGCTTCGTTTACTGCAACCTTTTTCCTGAGTATATTTAATTGCTTCCGCTAACTGTCTTTTAGCTGAAAAAAGGGTCAGTAAATATTTTATGGAACAGCTGAGCCGAACAGTACATTACATTTCCTAAACCATGTTTATGTTAATCCTCAGCGGAGTGCAGCAAGCAACTGACTACACCATGCGTATTAGCATATATATGGTAGGAAAAAAGTCAAACCGTCACGGGACACTAGCGGGAAAAATAACGACTTTACAAGAAAATGTCTTCAATGCTTTTTTGTTAGTTGTGTACCGATAACGTAGAATCCAAGAGGAAATTATATTCCATCAATTATTATGTTGTGTTCAGTATTTTTTATACGTTTTCTGTGACTGACTGACCATAGCTTGCAGTTAACAATTATAGGACACATTTAAGGCATATAGAACATAAGAATGCAATTAATATTATTACATTTACGACTAGGAAGGACTAAAGTATGGTTTAACAAAAGAGTTTGTAAAATAAAACGAATTAATACGACCAAACATTAAACAACAAATTGGTAAAATTTTGCGTGTTTTTACAGGTTTGGAAAATTACAAGTTCTACCACTAATATTAGATTAAAATAATACACTTTTGGAACATTATCTTATAGAATCAGAAAATTTGATCCTTAAAGATATATATTACGTCAAAAAAAATATTCCTGCGTCAATTTCAAAATTTTCACCTCGGTATGGACATTTTCGTGGAATTGCTCTATATATAATATATATATATATATATATATATATATATATATATATATATATATATAAGCTATTGTAACAATTAATACCTAGTTCAATTATGTTCTCAAATTATGTGCTAATAACTTTCTGCATGTTACATACATCACATGATCCGTTAGAGTCTCATACCAACGTTGTCTGGGTATTCCCAAGTTCATTCGTCCTTTTGGTGTATAAACAAGAACGCATCTTTTAAACTTACTAATAATACATATCGAGAATTTTTACTATATTTTAGCTTTAAATCAAAATGGCCAAAATACAATAGAGAATAAAACAGAAAATAAAATGAAGAACAAATGTTCTGTATCTTTTTCACAAACTTTTCATGAACAGCGGTGAATAACAACATTGTTTTACTGCCTACGAATGCTTTGATATTCTCCATCCATAGTACAGTAATTCTGCCCGGGGGCAGGTCTTTCACTGCAATCATTGCATTTTCATGCTGTGCTTTGCAGCTTTACTAGGGAATTATAGGTGTGCTAGTTTCCCGTTGCTTTCCACACCGGTGAAGGATGATGATGATGATAATGATAAGGATAACGATGATGGCCGGATGATTTTCAGGGACCGTTGGGCCCTAGGCTTCCTGACATTTGTCTTACAGGTGAGGAAAAACCCGAAAAAAAAACCTCACCCAGGAGTCTGTCCCGACCGGGAAGCGAACCCGGGCCCGCTGCGCTACCTCGAGACCACAGCGGTGGGACAATAAGGGGAAAATGCAGAGAATAACAGCGGGTTGAACAGAAAAGTAAACTTGGGTAAATGTTGAAGACATTCACAGTTAAACATATGTAACTCAATGGCACCCGGACCTAATGTTTTATAATATCTATTTACACATGACTATTTAACTCGTGTCCCAAATGGGAGTCAATCACCAATCACATTTCAATGATTTTTTTATTTACAACCAATCACAGTCGTGTTTCGCCTAGAATTTACCAACTAAACTTTATCGTAATAAAGAAAGCACCTCATTTTTAACATTCTGAATAGGTCATAGCATTATTTTGCAGTGACTGACCCTCAGAGAAATACGGCTACCAGATTTTGTGTGTGTGTATATATAGTGCATGAATGTCAGCAGAAAGCGCATGCGATAAATACTATAAAAACATTTCTAACAATTGATTATACCACAAAAAATCGCTGTTTGCACTTTCTTAAACGAATTATTTTTTTTAGGAAATGACGTTGCAGAAAAATATAATCAACATATTAACATCATAGGACATCAAATTAATTAATACCTATAAGGTTGGTTATAGATTTCTCCACTAGGGTGCATTCTTACAATATTGCGTTCCTTTGGCAATAAATAATATTATGATCTGGTTGCAGTGATGAACAAAGGAAGCAAATGAAGCGTACCAATCGTTTGTCATTTGTTTTCAAACATCGCCGTTTACATTAAATATATAAATATTTTAAAATAACTATAGCTAAATAATGATTTGTGAGTAAACAGCTTAATTTTATTCGTTAAATAGTCCTAACAAATGCGACTCTTGATTTCCAATTTCTCTACATAAATTGACTTCTCACTTAGTGAGTCGAGAATGTATCGATAATTTGGAAATCACTCGTGGCATTACTTATGACATAATGCATTTCTCTGTGTGACCGACCATACATTTAGAACTCTGTACTCTATGTTTAAAAATCTGCTATCATTACGTTTAAATCTAGAGAGCTAAATTAGATTAAGATGAAGGCTTGGCTAAGCTGTTCTTAGAAATGTTGATTCTGACGATATCTGTATCGAGTGTTGCGTTCATCTCATGTGGACACGTGCGAACTCTCATGTGAGTTTGTATATCGGCTGAAGGAGGTGTGTGTCCATGACGTACGGTAAATACCTAATACATCACATCCGATAACTCTTTCATAACTAAATATTTCATAATTTCCGTAAAATACAACTGGTGCAATCTATTGCTCCTGTTATTACTTTACGACGCACCTTAACAGCTAAGATCATCGTTTCCCAACATGTGGTTCGCGAATCCCCAAGGGATTCTTTTCGGTAATAGCGAATTTCGAGGTTATGTATATTATTGTTTCCTTAATTTCTGTGGCATTGTCATAATGATAATATAATAATAATAATAATAATAATAATATAATAATAATTATTATTATTATTATTATTATTATTATTATTATTATTATTATTATTCATTATCATTACAACACTGGAGTAAGACAGGGATGTGGACTTTCAGCGGTGCTTTTCATTATATATATTAAGCTTGCATTGCTCAATGTTAAACATTTAATTATAACATATATATATATATATATATTATATTATATATCCATCCATAGTAATTCTGCCCGAAGGCAGGTCCTTCACTGCAATCATAGCATTTTAATGTTATGCTTACAGCTTTACTAGGGTATTGTGTAGGTGTGGTAGCTTCCCGTTGCTTTCCACATCGGTGAAGGATGATGATGATGATGATGATGGCCATATGATTTCGGGGACCGTTTGGGCCTTAAAGTTTTCCTGACATTTGTCTTACAGGTGAGGAAAAACCCCGAATAAAACCTCACCCAGAAAAGTGCCCCGACCGGGGATCGAACCCGGGCCCGCTGCGTGACAAGGCAGCACGCTACCTCGAGACCACAGCGGTGGACATATATATAGATTAATAAACGAATGAAGTAAAAACACAAACGAGGATATATACCCATCAATAGGAACCTCAAACTCGATGCTATTCTTTTTGCAGACAATTTAGCGCTTCTGGCACTTTCCGAAAATGATTTGCAACGATCAATTCATAATTTACAAAAAATAGGTGCCAAATTTAATATGGAAATATCAATTAACAAAACTAAAATTATGGCATTTCATGGGAAGGACCCCATACAAAGTAAAATCTGTCTCCAGAATAAAATTTTAGAGAGATCTAATCATAAGTAATGCCACGAGTAATTTCCAAATTATCGATAAATTCACGACTCACGAAGTGAGGAGTGAATTTATCTAGAGAATTTGGAAATCAAGAGTGGCATTTGTTAGGACTATTTAACGAATAAAATTAAGCTGTTTACTCACAAATCATTATTTAACTATAGTTATTTTAAAATATTCATATATTTAATGTAAACGGCGATGTTTGAAAACAAATGAGAAACGATAGGTACGCTCTCTACTGCTTCTTTTGTTTATCACTGCAACCAGATCATACTATTTATTGACAAAGGAAACGCAATATTGTAAGGAGGAGCTTTCTTTAATATGGTAATTTTAACACTGATAAATATTTGGTGAAACACGACTCTGATTGGTTGTAAAACAGAAATCATTGAAACGTGATTGGTCATTGACTCCCATTTGGGGCATGAGTTAAATAGTCAATTTAAATATCTTGGATATTATCTCTCTATCTGGGATGAAAAGGATATCCCTGAAAAAATTACTAGTTATAATAAAAGTTTGGGAATTATTAATCAAGTTATGAAACCATCCCTTGTACAAAAAACACCAGATTACGTTTATATAACACTTTGGCTAGACCAGTGTTGACCTATGGTAGTGAAGCATGGACACTAAAAAGACAACATGAAAGCAGAATAACGGCTTGTGAAATGAGATTCATGCGCAGAACAGCGGGTTACACCAGATGGGATCGGAAAAGGAACACCGATATCTTAAAAGAATTGAAGACTACGCCAATCTTGGAATATATTAAACAGTACCAACTAAATTGGAAACACCATCTTGAAAGAATGAGTTCAAATCGGATCCACAAAGCTGTTTATAATTATATACGAAGAGGACGAAGGTCACTGGGCCGTCCTATGAAACGCTGGAGGGAAATTTTTTTTATAGGATCGTAACAGGCATTGGCCTAATACTTGGAAGGAAGAAGAAGATTATTATTATTATTATTATTATTATTATTATTATTATTATTATTATTTGAAAATTAAATTAACCCTATAATGCTCCTTGTCACACATGTGTCAGTCAGATCGGGAATTTATCACATCATTTCCACAATAGAAATTGAAAGAAGAATAACTGATGGAAGAAGAACCATTGGTTTGTTGAACTCAGTGCTTTGGAATAGAAATATAACACACAGAACGAAGAAAAGTATATTTCAAGTTCTGTTACAAAGCATTTTATTATGTGGGTCCGAAACCTGGACAGTAAGTAGAAAACAAGCCAACAAGTAGCAATGGATTTTTGGAGGCGATCGACAGGAATTTCAAGAAGGGATAAAGTCACAAACAGCACAATAAGGGAAATTATGCAAGTTGAAAAAAAAAAACATATTAGGAAAAATAGAAGAAAAACGTTTGAAATGGTATGGACACCACATAAGAATGGAAGAAGAGAGAATACCAAAGAAGATCCTTAATTGGAAAGCTAATGGAAGAAGTGGAAAAGGCAGACCTAGAGAACGATGGATGGATGGAGTGAGGAGAAGTATGGAAGCTAGAGATTTGAGGGAAGAAGTTTTAGGCAGGAACCTCTGGCGACAAATCACTTTGGTTTGAAGGAGAAACACTGTGTTATGGAATATTCCTAAATTTAAGAAAAATCCACAATAAATTAATATTTACCGTGAATGCCTGATTTACAGTTATGTAACAACGTTAGGAATGCATTTGATTTCGCTACAACTAGGTCTACACGTTGTTAAGCCGTAAACTAGAGTAACTTTAGGTTTTAACCGTTAAGGGTTAAGTTAATTTAAGGTTATTAAACCTTTTGCTTGGAATTAAATTTTATGCACGTCTACTGTTTGTATATTCAAAAGTCAGTGGTTCACCCAACTCAGATCGTTGTAGAAGGGGTTCGCGAGTCGAAAAAGGTTGGGAACCGCTGGCTGTTTGGAGGTGTGTCCATGACGTACGGTAAATACATCACATCCGACCACAATAGCAGATAACACTTTCATAACCTTATATTCCATAAACACTGCTGGTGCAATCTGTTATTACTTTACAACTAACATCATCGTTTACCAACCTGTGGTTCGCGAATCCCCAAGTGAACCCACTTGGTGTAGTGGGAGGTTAAGGCTCCCACTTTTCTAGACACTCGGCACTTGATGTCAACCCTGCGTGACGGCTGCCTTTACCCCCAGAACAAGCTTCTGGTACTCATTTCCGTTAGAAGCTGAGTCGACCCCAGAAGGTCTGATGCCACCAAAAGGTTTGGGTCAGTTTAAAAATCCTGACCCCACCGGGACTCGAACCCTCAACCTTCCGGTTTGTAACCACTACGCTACGGCGTGCCCCACTAGGGCTATTTTAGGTTATATTTAAAAAGAAAAGTAATTTTTTTAATGCTGTATTCGTTTTTCAATAGTATAATTTTTAAATGATGCGTGGAATGTTCCAGCCAAATTTAAGAAGTGAGGATAAATAGATAGAGAGAGAGACCCATCTCAATTGCCTGAAATGTTATATAAAACATAGAGTAACACTTATTTCTTGATAAATTAGTTATTTCATTAAAAGGGGTGTTCAAAAATGTAATCGCCAAACTTCTAGAGATGTTTGAGAAGATGAAAGTAAATCTTTTTATTTTATTTTTAAAATAAAACCACGCGTCGCAAATATAACTTATTCTCAATCACATCCAAAAAATCTCAAATTAAACTCCGCAAATTCAATAATCACTGTAGAGTCTCTCATACGTAGGGACACTCTTTCACTAGCTTCGCAATTCAAAGATGGTAGATACGTTTTGCTGCTCGGGGGCAAACCATTGGATCATCAAGGCATACGTTTCCGATGCATTATTTAAATTTTTGTTTCCTGCGACATCGCTAGAAATTTGGCGAATAACATGTATACAAATACATAGGGCCCTATATACACACATATTTGAAATCGACTCCAGAAATATTCTATTAACATGAATTGCATTTTTACACATAAACGATCAGTACAGTCCGGATTTCTATGTAATTACATGTTTTACCCCTCGGTATGTATCCGTCTGAGATCTTAAAAAAAACACAATTTTTGCTCATCGACAAAAACTCTTGAAAATAAGCAATTGAGTTGGTGTTTACTTGATGAAAATCCATATTTATTAATTAAATAAAAATAAAACGTAGTTTTATTTGATTTTCATATTTATTAAGATATAATTCAGTGACAGCTGTTTCGGTACATTGTACCTTCTTCAGACATGTTAACAAATTATGAATTGTGTTCCAACTGATCTAAGCAACAATACAACAATATTTATTTAATTTTTTTTCATTTAACAAAGGGGATTCATTCAAATCAAGTTGAGAATTTAACAGTTTGTTACTACTTTTCAATTTATTTATTTCTACAGCCTCCAAAAGATCTAACTTCTTACCTTTATCACAAATATGTAAAATTTCAAAATTTGGATCGAAACAATGATTAAATTGGAATAGGTGGTTAGCATATTTTGAATTTTCTAAATTTCTGTTATATGCTCTCATGTGTTCCTTTATCCGAGAGATAAAAGTCTACCAGTTTGTCCTATATAGACATTGTCACATGTGCCACACTTCAATTTATATACACCTGATAATTTTCTTTTTTTTTGTTTTGGTTTTATTGTTTTTTATTATATTTTGTAGAGTTGAAAATGTAGAGAAATACATTGTGACATACTGTATGTGCCATGATAGGCTTTAGGGTTGCACCTAATCTGATGGAACACACTGTATTTATATATACAATTTGTGTAAAATAATTATATCACTGAGTTGAAAAGGGAAGAAACCCTACTTTTGAGAAAACCTTAAAAAAAATTACATAACATCTTATAGGTAGTTTACTCTGACAAATGTTTGACCGTCTGCTTACAGGGAATGCAAATATAACGAGAATTCATAATTTCTATAGTACGTGTGTGTTTTATCGCTCTTTGAAGGCAGTGGAGTTTGTTCCTTTTTCAAATCATCCAAAAATTATGTTAGCATTATTACATAAATAAACTATGTTAGTAATTATAAGACAAGGAAACTACATTCAAAACCTCAAATACATCAAGAAACACATTTTTGGATATTACTTGCTGATCTTTGCCATCCTTTGGGAAATGTTCATTAACCATATGCGATGTTAAATGAACGATACCTTTATCACTTTTTGCATTAAAAAGCAGAGGATCAAAACTGGTAATTGGTCAAAAATTCGTCAGAATAAGCTATAAGATGTTCCATAGTTTTCTCAAAACTAGGATATTTTCAGTTTCTTCCCTTTTCAACTCAGCCATTCAATTTTTCTACTTTTTTAGTTACACAAATCCATTTTTAAAATCTTGTAATCGCTTGGGAAAAAGATTAAATTCATGTTCCAACAATTAATAGAAATTAATTAATTATTTAAACATGTAATTCTGATATTATATATGTATTACATTTTTTTTACATAGGTTTCTGTATATATTTCATAAGGGGTAACACTACATAAAAATCCGAACTCTAACGATCAGTTCTCTGTTTATAAATACATTTACATTATATTTTTTCTAAGTGAATAAATATCACTAAATAACCTTGTAAGCAAATTATTATGGTTTTACCCAATTAACAATTTCTTCACTAGTTTCATCCCACAAGCAAAAAGAATGAAAATATAGAAATTAAAAATACGAACGAAAACTTACTTTTTTATAGTAGCACATGGCAGGCAGAACACATGCGGACTTACCTACAACAAAAATATTACAAAATATTATGATCCATATTATTGACAATCCATCCATAGTAATTCTGCCCGAGGGCAGGTCCTTCACTGTAATCATAGCATTTTTATGCTATGCTTTGCAGCTTTACTAGGGAATTATAGGTGTAGTAGCTTCGCGTTGCTTTCCACACCGGTGAAGGATGATGATGGTCATATGATTTCGGGGACCTTTTGGGCCTTAAAGTTTTCCTGACATTTGTCTTACAGGTGAGGAAAAACTCCGATAAAAACCTCACCCAGAAAAACTGCCCCGACCGGGGATCGAACCCGGGCCCGCTGCATGACAAGGCAGCACGCTACCTCGAGACCACAGCGGTTGACACATTATAAATATTTAAATACCGAAATTTAAAGATAAATTGAGGTCAGAATAATGAATAAAAATAAATAATTTTAATGAATACAAAGAACTAATAATAATAATAACTCCTGGCGCGACAGGCCTACAAGGCCCTTAGCCTATCAGCCGGCTGCTGGCCTCACATCCACATGTGTCAATCACAGAGGTAGATGATCATCAGCCAGTGTAGGGGAGACATGTGGTCAGCATGTCGAGTCCCCCAGCCGTTATAGCTGGTTTTCTCAACCTGGAGCCGCTACTTATTGTAGCTACCCAAACGCATCACGATGCTGGGTGGGCACCGGTCCCTTACTGGCCGAAATACCATGAGAAAATTTCTTCCCCCATGGAGACTCGAACCAGCGCAAGTCCCGTAGCTCTGCGCCAAGGTTTCCTGCCTTAACCACTCGGCTACGGCGCGGGACAATAATAATAATGCATAAATAAAACACATATAAATATAAAATACACTATTTTAGTCACATGCACACACGCGACTATAGGGTGTAAATCAGAATTCAAATAAGTGTTAACTACAAAATTTCGTCTAACAAATTTTAATTGTTTCAATTATCAACACTGTATTATCGCCTCACTATGATGGTTGTCCAGCGGCTCGCTTCGTTTTCCCGCTGCTGTCATACATAATTAAATATAATTAACCCTTAACCGGAGTTGTAGGGTCTTTTATGATACCAATGAAACTGGACACCCCTGACATTCTTTTATTTTTTTTTCGAAATCCTTTTGTGTAGCTTTCCCTTTGTTTAATATGAACCCTTACCCATGGTCTGTAAGCACTGTTACTCTCTCTGTGTATCCTTTATGGCCCCACAACTCCAGTATTTTTGTTCAACGTTAGTTTATGTATAGTTGATGTTGATATGGCCTATCATGCCCGTAAACGTATATCAGTGCTTGATACTGATTTCCTGGTCTTTGAAGAGACCTCACTATAATTATTCTAAACATGAAACAGATTCCGAACTGGAATGTGACTGACATTCAAAAATTTTTTTTTATCCTCATAATATTCTAAATGCCGTGTCAAAAGAACGCCAGAGCAAAGATTACCTAAATTGTTATGGAATGGATTCCAATGGAAAGGAGGAAGACCGAAGAAAACTTGTTACAAGGTGTACTAGCGACTATGAATATCAGAGGATTGGAGGAAAATCAATGGATGGACAGAGAGGAATGGCGTTTGGTTTCCAGAAGACGGCGGCAGCTGCCATGATACCGGATGATGATGATGATGGAAATATTCTAAATATAGTAAACAAGTCCATTTCCTCTAAGAAAAATAGGTCATTTTACATATTTTAATTCGGAATACTTGAACTTGACAAATATAATGAATAATTCAGTTTTTTTGGAAACTCTTATTTCATTCATGACGGTGCATTATCTTCTTCTATTGCTGGTAACATACATATATTTATCCATATTTGGTTCGTCTTCCGGGCTTATAGGCCGTGGTCTGGTTGTCTTCTTACTCGACGTTTCGTCTACTGCTGCGGTAGACATCATCTGGAGATACTGCGTGCTTTCTGTGAACTCCTCAACAGTCGGCTGCAGACTGTTGAGGAGTTCACAGAAAGCACGCAGTATCTCCAGATGAGGTCTACCGCAGCAGTAGACGAAACGTCGAGTAAGAAGACAACCAGACCACGGCCTATAAGCCCGGAAGACGAACCAAATATGGATCAAGACGCCGGCCGTGAAAGCCTACAATTATATATACATATATTTGTTTTCCTTCGCAATAAAATATCCTTTCTTTGTGTGCACATCAAATGCAAGACCACTTTTTGTATTTTTATGTTTCAAAGCCAGATAAATACAAAAAAAAATATTTGAACACACACACACACACACACACACATATATATATATATATATATATGCACACTTACTTACTTACTCACTGGCACTATCGAACCCGTAGGTTCATGGCCGCGCTAATGCTTTCCAATCATTCCCTGTATAACCTACTTCCCTCAAATCATTGTTAATGTTGTTCTCCAACCTCATTCTTGGTCTACCAACTGGGTGTTTTCCCTCCGGCTTTCCTACAAGAAACTTCCATTCCCCACACGTGCAACGTGTATTAATTAATTACTAATAATTAGCTGAAGGAAAAATTATAATTTAATATCACCCGCTACTGAGTAACACTAACAAATTGGGACTGGAAGTAAATATCAATAAAACTAAATACATGGTCACACGTAAAAATACATTATATAATGGAAATGGACAGCAAATGACAAATGAGGGAAATTTTGAGGAGGTGGCTGAATTCAAATACCTAGGAACAATAATCACAAATAGGAATGAGATGCACAAAGAAATTAAACATAGGCTCAATTCTGGAAATGCGTGCTATTATGCATTGCAGAGACTCTTGACGTCCCAACTCCTTTCAAAAAACGTTAAACTGAAAATATATAAAACTGCTATTCTACCAGTTATATTATATGGGTGCGAAACATGGACTCTTACTTTAAGGGAGGAAAGGAGATTACAAGTATTTGAGAATAAAGTTCTTAGGAAAATTTCGGACCTAAGAGAGATGAACAGACAGGTGAATGGAGAAGACTACATAACAGTGAACTACATGGTCTTTATAGGAAGCCAGATATAATGAGAACAGTTAAGTCTCTTAGACTGCATTGGGCAGGACATGTGGCACGAATGGGGAATGAAAAAACGTGCATGGAAGCTTCTTGTAGGAAAACCAGAGGGAAAATGCTCAGTTGGTAGACCAAGAATGAGGGTGGGAGAGTAACATTAACTATGATTTGAGGGAAGTATATTATACAGGGGATGAGTGGAAAACATTGGCTCTGGATAGGGATATATGGAGAGCCAATTAGTTAGTTAATATCACATTTAAGAGTAAAATATGCATTTACGCAATACAAATCTAAAAGAAGCATTTTCCCCCGGAATATGCATTTCTATGCATTATCAAATACCGGTAAAATCGTCTGTGAAGGAGGCACTTAGCGTTTAAATCAGTTCCGCGTACTTTTTAATGCGTAAAACAATACATGCATTTCGGATACAAATCCTGGCTCTAATCATAACTAATTTGAGATGCTTACAAATGTTTTTTTGAATGAATTTGTATTTATCCAAGTGCACCACTAGCGCTTTCAAGCAAACACTAACAGTAGGTGGTGCCAGAGAGCGACCTGAGGCTGTTCCAATGTCTATTAATAAAACAGTACCATTGTTCTCTACACACAAACATATTTTAATGCCCTGTTTCCATTAAGGGCACCCGACACTAATTCCCTTGCAATTTGGTTTAAAAATATGCAACATACTAAAATAATATTTTCAGCTTATTCTTAAGTTATGTGCTGAAGAAGTACATTGCTTTGTACCACGTTTTGAAGTAGTAATCCTCTTCATGCCGGATGTTGGAGTAACATTTTGAAGGATTTGTGTCCAAAAAAAATACTGGTTCAGGTTGGGTTTAATTTTCGGTAGACCGGATTCTCTTCTCAAGGTCGGAAGTTGGTACACTGGATAGGAAAACACTTTAAAATCGCTGAAAACTGTTTCTTATAGAAATAATTGTAAATGTATTCACTTATTAATTTCCCAGCAGATTAAGTAAATGTAGGTGGTATTATTCTTCGCCGTCAATTAAAATAAATTATTTTCTTTTCTTGAGTTAATTATTCTTCTTGTATTAAATATCACATTTTATCAGAAGTCTTCTTGCTTCTATCTTTGTTGAAAGTTGTATGCAGAATGACTAGTGTAATTCTTTTATAATTTTAAAATAACATTATTACATCACATGATGTTATATTTTAAATTTATATTGGTTAACAGTTCTTTAGATATAAGGTTTAAATTTGTTTTGTTAAATCAAAAAGTTAAGTGTTTTAACATCCAATCAGAGTTTAGTTTACTTTCATTTAAGAATATGAAGTTAAGCAGGTGTTCTTATTACAGTTATAACAGAAGGATTTATAATTCTGACAACAATGACTTAAAACAATTTTAAAAGCATTCTTTAGAAAGACTGTTATGTAATACAATTTCTTTCATTGTTACTGAGGCATTTTTATTAAACTATAAACAACAATGAATTATTTAGATGTTTTTATTTAATTAAGTTATATTTAAATATTAAAAGAATTTTAAAATACAAAATTATTAACTTTAACTTTCATATTTATTATGATATTAAAATCCTGTATAGTGCATGAAAATGATGTCACTAATTTAACAAGTCTTGCTGAACATAATGACACTGGTTAAGTGTGCAGTAATATAATGTACGGTTAAAAACTATAAAATAGTTACCTTGTAGGTCCGTCTCCTCAACTTAAGTTGTTTTAAAACTCTGTACGCCTTTCGGGACTAGTCCCATCATCAGCAGAATGCATTAGGCCCGTACTTGTTGAAGCACTGACTTGGTTGTAAGAATTTTGTACAGAGGATTGTGTGGACTGGGTGTGTATTCATTGAGAATCAGGTTGTTGTTGATTTCTCTTAGGATTGCGATTTCCTCCAGTATATTTATCCTCGTTGGAATGTTTTCTCTATGTACTATTGTGAGGGTGTTATCGATGTTATACATATGGTGTCCAGCCTGAATTACATGTTTTGCGTAACTTGATTTTCCTCCATTATAAGTGAAATCTCAGAAATGTTCCTTGAATCTAATGTTGAAGCTTCTGTTAGTTTTCCCAATGTAGAATTTATTGCAGTCTGTACATGTTAATTTGTAGATGCCTTTATTGTTGAATTCATTAATTTCTTCAATGTTGTTGTTTATTAATTGGTGAGTTTTACTAATATCGACTGTGTATTTACCGTTTCATAGCATTCAGCGAGAAATACCTAAATCGCATGTCCACATAATACATGTTTCAACAACAGAGGCTCGATGTAACGACTATCAATGTTAATCTCTTGTGCAACGACCATAACTCCTGCCAGCAGTTCTTCCTCGGTCTCTACAGGAGTCTCATACACCATACTCTTCACACGATCCCACAAAAAATAGTCCAATGGCGTTAAATCCGGCGATCGTGGGGTCCATGCAATAGTACCACCCCGACATTGCACGAATCTTCGGTTAAGATGCTCCCGAACGTCACGTGGCGGTGCGACATCAAGCTGAAACCACAGTTCCTGACGGACATCCAATGGCAGGGTAACGGTCGCGTGCAATCAGGCTGCAAAATAACACCGGTAAATCCGACACATTGTATTGGCTATAGCGCGGAAATGGGTTCCTATTCAAAATATTGTCTACTCAGTTCCCTCTACTAGCCCTAGAAATTTGCAATATGAATCTCTGAACATCCTGTATACAGCAATCATCTTATAAGCAGCAGAGTGGGTCTGGGTTTTCAGTCTTGAAAAGAATGAGTGAAAAAAATATCAATTCAATCCGAGATCCAACTGGAGACAATTTATGCTATCAGGCATCTTAATCGCCTCGTGGTAGATCCTCTATTTACCGGTATTTATACGGAATGGCTTTACAACTTCAGGTGCTTATATTCATGTGGTCAAATGTAGTTTTAAAGGACAATACAAAAAGTTTCTACCAAGTAGTTATTTCCGTGCGGGTAGGAGCAGAAATCCAACCTATAATCAGGTTGTTGCAAAACACCAGCCAGCCATATAGAGATTCACTTACTTAATTTGGTAACTCAGCGACACGTAAAGGTAAATGTTATGTTACGGTGCGAGGTTGGAAAGTGGTTTTTGCTGAATCGGGGGAAGGAAAGTTTAAAAACCGAGCGATAGCGAAGTTTTCAATTTCCGAGATTCTGTAAAACACTTCACAAACGTGCTTTTTACATTATTTTTTTTCGGGATCTGTGTTTTTAAAATAATAAATAATAGTAAAATGAATAGCATATTTGTTGGAAATATTTGCATTCATTATAAACAACGGACTAACGTTAACAGTTGTGCAACTGTTTATTAGGGAACAGGAGGGGGACGCCGTGACACAAATTAGATATAAAATGGCGGCAAGTACGTATACTTATTGGTTCAAATAAAGTTCAGTTCATTTAAAATGCAAGTGATTTGTTTCGAATACTGTATATTAACACTACCTTATGGATATATTTTTGTACATACATTATGTAGTATACATAGAGGGGCAAGTTGGCTTCACTTCCCACACACGTTTTGATTCCATTACCCTTTTTGCCTATTATTCTGTGTCTCATGCAATGTCCCCATTAAAGTCTACATAGACTTAAGCGTTTTTATTACCCGCGTTATATTAGCTTGACATGTATCTATCTATCTATCGATCTATGTAACGGAATCTTTATACGGCGATTTTGACCCACTTAAAATCATTGGATCGACTTGAAAATTTGTGGACTCTGTAAAGGACCCGTGCCCAATTACAATAATTTCATATTCATTTTCTAAAATCCTGGCCAGATTCAACGAAAAATAAAAAAACAAAGGTTATTTGTATCTATGTAACGGGAATCTTTGAACACGATTTTCACCCACTTAGAAACATTGGATCGACTTGCAACCTTATGCCCATGCCATAAATAAAGGACCCGTGGAAATACAACTATTTTTCATATGTGTTTCTAAAATCCTGGCCGGAATCGTCACAGAAAATCAAAAAAATTGTCTTTGTATCTATGTAACGGAATCTTTGAACACGATTTTCACCCACTTAGAAACATTGGATCGACTTGAAACTTTGTATGCATATAAAGGACCCGTGACAATACAATATTTTCATATTTGTTTCTAAAATCCTGGCCAGAATCGTCAGAAAATCAAAAAAATTGTCTTTGTATCTATGTAACGGAATCTTTGAACACGATTTTCACCCACTTAGAAACATTGGATCGACTTGAAACTTTGTATGCATATAAAGGACCCGTGACAATACAATATTTTCATATTTGTTTCTAAAATCCTGGCCAGAATCGTCAGAAAATCAAAAAAATTGTCTTTGTATCTATGTAACGGAATCTTTGAACACGATTTTCACCCACTTAGAAACATTGGATCGACTTGAAAATTTGTATACTTGTAAAGGTCCCGTGACGATACGATAATTTCATATTCATTTTCTAAAATCCTGGCCAGAATCATCAGAAAATCAAAAAAATGAAAAGTAATAGGTTGCGAACTTGTCGACTTTTTAGTCAATCGTTGTAAGAGCTCAGTAGGTAGAGCAGTGAACTCTTAGTGGTATATAATTTCAGTAATCCATAGGTCGCTGGTTCAAATCCGGCTGGGAGGAGAGTATTACTTTTAGCTCGTACTACAATACTATCGAATTTAAAGATATTTACATTTTTATCTTATTCTGTAAAATATCAAAACTTACTTTTACTTTTGAGGGCCTCTCCACTTTTCAGCGGTTACCCTAAATATTTTTTTAAGTGATCCCACAACAGGTCCTGAGGCCCTTGGGGTAGTAGGGGGTTAAGGCTCCCACTTTTTCTACACAATCGGCACTTTATGTCAGCCGGGTTGTCAGCCCTGCGTGACGGCCGCCTTTACCCCCAGAACAAGCGTCTGGTGCTCATTTCCGTTAGAGGCTGAGTCGACCCCAGGGCCATAGTGCCGCCAGAGGGTTTGGGTCAGTTTAAAAATCCTGACCCCAACGGGACTTGAACCCTCGACCCTCCGGCTTGTAGCTCAGTGCCTTAACCACTACGCTACGGCGTGCCCCGGTTACCCTAAATATTAAAACTAAAAACTAAAAAATAAAAATAAATATATTTTTAAAAACTAAAACAACACGCTTTATTAGAAAACCGAACAAAAAAAAATTAAATAATTATAATCTGCAACACGCTTTTTTTTAATGTAAAAATCATAAAAAGCACCCCACGCTTTTGATGGTAAAATTATTTTATTTTTGTTGATAACTCTAGTTTTATTCTATATGTGTTGGAGATAATTTTTTGTTGACCACTTTAATTTTATGCCAGTTTTTTGGTAATTTCTCTTGAAATATCTGGCTGTGTAGAGTCTAACGTACGTACGTTTTTATATCGTATCTAGGACATTTGCATGTATAGTATTTTCTGTTGTGTCTCTTTGCATATTGTTTTCTGACCAGCCTCATGGGCTAGTGGTCAATGTTACTGTGTACTGTTCATGAGGTCCCGGGTTCGATTCCCGGTCAGACCGTAGGATTTTATCTTAAAGGGAATTATTCCTGTGGTTGTCCATGGTCTGGAATTTAGGTTAAGAACTCTCCTGGCGCTTCATTATCATTTATCACCCATCATATCATCGGGGTAACGTAACTCCGCCTTGCAGGTGCCCCAACCTAAGAAATGGATTTTAGAATAAAACTAGAGTTATCTACAAAATATGCAAAATGACACTACAAAAAATACATACTTAGGGCTCACTCACTATACATGCAAATGTCCTAGATACGATATAAAAACATACATACCTTACACTCTACACGGCCAGAGATTTCAAGAGAAATTACCAAAAACTGCTTAGGAATAATGCCAATTTATTCCATTCCTGCACTCACAACCCAAAAGTTTCATTTAAGAAAATGTTTAAAAAATTCCCACTTCGCCAAAACGAATGGCTTCCAATTCACAAATAAAAAGTTTATAAATAATTAGATCACGACTTGGACTCTCCATATAATAGTGCACTACTTTGTACGAACTTTCTGCCTTCGGAAGATCAAGGGCGAGAATGTGTTTGCAGCTGATACTCGCTAATTAACGCTCCAGTGGTAATTTTGTTAACTTAACATCTGCACTTGTCAATTTATTCCGTACAATCAATATCAGTTTATTCTCTACCACAAACGTTGTCTTATTTAGCTATTTAAAAAAAATTAACCAAGCCTAATATATCTAACAAAAAGGTGACATTTCATATTGCTTCATTACCACAATATATTACCAGCTTCAGCAAACCAGTACCACGTGATCATCGTCCAAAGATGGCTTATGATTAAAATGAAATATATACATATGTCCACCACTGTGGTCTCTAGGTAGCGTGCTGTCTTGTCACTTAGCGAACCTGGGTTCGATTCCCGGTTGGGACAGGCTCCTTCGTGAGTTTTTTCAGGGTTTTTCCTCACCCGTAAGACAAATGTCAGGAAGCTTATGACCCAACGGTCCCCGAAAATCATACCGCTATCATTATCATCATCATCCTTCAGTGGTGTGGAAAGCAACGGGAAGCTACCACACCTACAATTCCCTAGTAAAGCTGCAAAGCATAGCATGAAAATGCTATGATTGCAGTGAAGGACCTGCCTTCGGGCAGAATTACTATGGATGGATATATATATATATATATAAGAAAAAATAAATGTTTGAATTGGATTCGCCTGGTGGTGTAATGGATAACACGCTGGGGTACCGACCCAGAGTTCCGGGTTCAAATCCCGTTCGGACGTTTATTTTTATCATGTCATATTATATATATATATATATATATATATATATATATATATATAGTAAACTTTGTTTAATCTGGAACGTGAATAATGCGGAAATCTGTCCAATGTGAACTAATTTATTGGTCCCGGGGAAATAACAGTAATTTTACGTGTATTTATTTTGTATAAAACGGAATCTGTCCAACGCGGAAACGGAAGTATATTTCCACATAATTCATGAAAAAAATGTTTATAAGGCGGAAAGACGGAGAAAAATAAATTAGTTTCCACTTCATTGAATTCCCGTTAGGCAAAATAAAATAAGGAATGATTCCTGCCACCAGGTGAAATAAATTTTCTACCTGTATCTGATATGTTCTATCGGCCTCACTGCACGCCCGTTATGCAAAATACATGTTCGTTTAATAAATATTTACCGTGTGACATCTGTCCTTACAAATAACCAGTGCACTGTAAAATCTTAAATTAGTTTAAGATCTGAGACCGACTGTGTACGTATTTTTCACAGGTAGCGTTCTGAATTTCCGAAACAAAGATGGCTAAATCGTATGTATCATTAAACGAAAAAGTGAAAGTGATTGAAGATAAAGAAAAACAAACTCTCAGAACGCGAAATAATGACTAAATGTGGAAGAACCCAAGTTTATGATATTTTTAATACACAAAGAAAAAATGAATGGATGCAAGGGAATGATCAAACGAAGAGGAAAGCAAAAAAATAAACAAATACAAAACAAATAAAATAAATGAAGTAGTGTGGGAGTGTTTTACTAGTGCACGATCAAAACATCTCCAAATTTCGGGACCGATGCTCCAAAGTGAAATTCTAGCTGTTGCTATGTCCCTAGAGAATAACAATTTCAAGGTATCTTCGGGTTGGCTTAAAAGACAACACGCTAGATGTTGAGACTCTCAAAAGAACATATTGACAGAACAATAATTAAATGTTTGAGTCATTGAATTTACAGATACGTAGGATAGAGTATCAAATATTTACATTATATGATGCGGTTTATCTAATGTTATGAAGGAATGGCTTTCCGCAATCTCGCGACATCATTAACCATATCTTTGGGTCTAAATTCCTTGTTTACGTCACAGCAGATGATGCTTTTTTATATAAATATTGCGTTATAGTTTGTAATCAAGGCGGATTATTAGACAAACGTTTGCGATTTAATATAAGATAAACAATAATTCTGAGTATGCAATTTGCAAAAACAAAATGTAATGAAATTACTGAAACCAAGATTAGACAGGGTTTAATTTGAGTTTAGATAATAAAATGTACTCACTTTTTTAAACCACTGATAATAAATACCCGAGAGTAAGTCAATTCACATTGTTGCTGCACAATTTTCTTTTTGCAACAATGCACTTTCAGTATGAACGTAAACAAATGAATGAGTAATACACATAAATTCCTTAGAAAACAATTTATTTTATTTTGTTCAATTTAATTTATTTGTAACACATATTATACATAGTAATTCTGACCGAGCACAGGTCTTTCACTGCAATCGTAGCATTTTCATGATATGCTTTGCAGCTTTACTAGGGAATTATAGGTGTGGTGGCTTCCCGTTGCTTTCCACACCAGTGAAAGATAATGACGATGGCCGGACGATTTTCGCGGACCGTTGGGCCCTTAGCTTCCTGACATTTTGTCTTACAGCCGAGGAAGAGACATATTTATTAATTAAATAAAAATAAAATGTAGTTTATTTATTTATTTTTGTTAATAAATATGGATTTTCATCAAGTAAACACCAACTCAATTGATTAAAAAACATATTATACATAAATTTATTTTTCTGCAGCTCCTTCTCTATATGGCTCTTTTAATTTATATATTTATGCAACTTATGACGCAATAATTTTATAAAAACATGAGTTTCAAGAATTGGTTTATGTCCAATGAATCAATACTTACTTACTCACTGGCACATCGAACCCGTAGGTTCAGGGCCGCGCGAACATAAGCTCTCCATACATGCCTACCTTGAGCTAATGCTTTCCAATCATTGCCTATATGATCTACTTCCCTCAAATCATAGTTAATGTTATTCTCCCATCTCATTCTTGGTCTACCAACTGGGCGTTTTTTCCCTCTGGCTTTTTTACAAGAAGCTTCCATGCAAGTCTTTCATTCCCCATACGTGCCACATGTCCTGCCCATCGCAGTCTACGAGACTTAACTGTTCTTATTATATCTGGCTTCCTATAAAGACCATGTAGTTCATTGTTGTGTAGTCTTCTCCATTCACCTGTCTGTTCATCTCTCTTTGGTCCAAAAATTGTCCTAAGTACTTTATTCTCAAATACTTGTAATCTCCTTTCTTCCCGCAAAGTAAGAAAAATATTTAGTTTGGATTTGTCTTCCATCTGCATTGATTTGGCGAAACATTTCTCGGACATTCTTTACACGTACCCTTGTGGTAAGTTGTGTCATTCAGAAACTTGCTGAATCAAGCAATTTCCATTTGTTTCCCTCATGCACTGAGAAAATACCCACATAACGAAGCTGTGGAATATAAATTTTGACATTAGCATAATTATGGTCACGTGCAGAAAATAAATATCAGTTGAGAGACCGACATTGTACAAGTGCTGACTTTCTATCAGATTACTCATCTTCATACCTTGGAAAATAGGAAGCAAATATTGTTTTGCACCGTCATCATGCCTTGGCAGAAACACACATGTTTAACGGAAAGTCTGATCATGATCTTTCCAGGTAGAGACCCTATAACATGACATGCTTTTTATGTCATTTGTTTCTAAAATATATAAAACTACTAGCTGGCCCGGCGAACGACGTATCGCCTTTAAGTATTTTTACGTTAATTTTTCCGATGTTTTAATAGTTATCTGCTATTCGGGGCGGAAACAAATCCAACAAAACAAAGATCATAAAAATCGGTCCAGCCGTTCTTGAGTTATAAATAGTGTAACTAATCCGACTTTGTTATATATATATATATATATATATATATATAGAAGTCCCGGCCACGCGTTGCTGTGGCTAAGGTATACGTTAAATTATGTTGTAGTAAACTAAGTGAGAAATCTAAATCAGAAAGTTTTTGTTTTACACAATTTTTTAGTTCTGGTACGTTAACTACACCCGGTATAAATATGGGTGATGGTTTATGTGGAAGTAGTTTTGTTCATTGAGATGAATTTATGTTGTCTGCATTCTCAGTATCATCCATAAGTGTATCATAAGGATTACATACGTTTATTGATGGAATATTTTGAGGATGCTTGCTGATTTCATTATACTTTCGTTTTTTTCTACGAACTTGTTGGCAGTTTGGATTCTCATCATCATCAAGAAGTCTCTGTATAGTAATATCATATTATAGTCATCTTGTTTTTCATTTAATTGAGGCATGGGGATTGTTTCTGTAATATTAGGCATATTATTATAACTAACAGACTTACTTACAGTTCTGTTATTCCGTTCCTTAGGACCTTCATATGTTTTTAAATTGACATTCTTCTTAAATGTAAGATTTATGTCACATAGGCCTATACCAATTTGCGAAAATTCACTTGATATCTTATCATTCATGGTCTCTAGAATTATTTCGCCATATTGTTCAATGTCCCTTCTCAGTCCAGTTAAATTTAAATTAAGTTGCTGTCTTTCAGCCAGATTACTTAAAACTAATACTTACACACGAAATTAATATTATTATCCATATATTGAAAATAAAATAAACACAAACACACTTAAATTATGAAATAACCAATATTTGTAATTCAATTGAAATTCGCGGTTGCAACAAAAAGCACAGCCACCTTGTTAAATATAAACCAATTACCTTACACCGTCATCTGTTAGAATCGTATGGAACTCACAGATAATTATACCTCTTTGTTAAATAATAAACAAATAATTTGCAATAAAAATAATGCGACTGTAAATTTAGTTACAAACTACCCTAAGTCTCAAGTTGGATCAAACTGCACACAGTGTGCAAAATTTGATTAAAGTCGGTTCAGTAGTTTAGGATTCCATCGCGGACAAACAACGTGACACGTAATTTTTATATATTAAGAAAGATTATTCTACCAGTTATATTATATGGGTGCGAAACATGGACTCTTTACTTTAAGGGAGGAATTGAGATTACGAGTATTTGAGAATAAAGTTCTTAGGAAAATTTTTGGACCAAACAGAGATGAAGACAGGTGAATGGAGAAGACTACATAACATTGAACTACATGGTCTTTATAGGAAGCCAGATATAATAAGAACAGTTAAGTCTCGTAGACTGCGATGGGCAGGACATGTTGCGCGTATGGGGAGTGAAAGACATGCATGGAGACTTCTTGTAGGGAAGCCAGAGGGAAAACGCCCAGTTGGTAGACCAAGAATGAGGTGGGAGAACAACGTTAAGTATGATTTGAGGGAAGTAGATTATACAGGGAATGATTGGAAAGCATTAGCTCAGGATAGAGATGTATGGAGAGTTTAAGTCCGCGCGATAGTGTTCGATAGTGCCAGTAAGTAAGTAAGTTTCTAAAATAATTGTTTAAGTTTTTATCTAACTGAAAAATGTAACATCAAAAATGACTATTTAACTCATGCCCCAAATGGAAGTGAATGACCAATCATGTTTCAATTAATTTTGTTTTACAACCAATCACACTCGTGTTTCACCCATATATTTATCACTTAATTTTATCGTGGTAAAGAAAGCTACTCCTTTTTTAATATTCTGAATAGGCCAGAGCATTAATTTGCAGTGACTGACTCTCTAAGAAATATGTTGAATATAACTATTTATAATTTAAGTTGTAAGAATCTTACAATGCATGTGGCTACCAGATTGTATATATAGTGCACGAATGTAACCAAATAGTGCTTGCAGTATTTATATAAAAACATTTGTAGCAATTGATTATACAAAAAACACTGTTTGCACTTTCTAAAACGTATTATTTCCCAGGTAATAACGTTCCTGAAAATATAATTGTCATATTTACATCATAGGACATCAGAAATTAAGTAATATACAGTTTGATGTGTTTCATTTTTTCTTCAGTAGAGTGCATTCTTACAATATTGCGATCCTTTGGCAATAAATAATATGGTTGCAGTGATGAACAAACGAAACATAACGTTTCTCATTTGTTTTGAAACATTGCTGTTTTCATTAAATATATAAATATTTTAAAATAACTATATTTAAATAATGATTTGTGGGTAAACAGCTTAATTTTATTCGTTAAATAGTCCAAAGAAATGCCACTCTTGATTTCCAAATTCTCTAGATAAATCGTGAGTCGTGAATTTGTCGATAATTTGGAAATCACTCGTGGCATTACTTATGATAAAAATTGTTCAAGCCATTCAAGCCATATATAGTGCAAAATTATTATTTAATTCTAAATATATATTTAAGTTAATGTAATGTAGTACAGCTTTTAAATTATCGGGGGGGGGATAAAAACGAGTTTTTTAGGTTTTTATTAAAAACCCAAAATAAGCCATATGGGTTGGGTTGGTTTAAAAACCCGGGATTTTTTAAACCCTGTTAATACTACCGTATTAGTTTTGGCCTCCTTTCTATAGATCGTTAATTGATTCGTTGTATCCAAATTTTGCTTGTCTGTTATTACGTAATAAGGTCTCAAGCCAAGGTTGTTGTAGGAAGAGATTTTACTTGTTTTAAATTGGCGAGGTCAGTGGTGCTTTGGGGTCACAAAGAATTGACACAAAATATTCTCCACGTGGGACGAAGGGAAATGACATCCAGGAATGTAATTCATTACTTGGTATTGTTTCTAGCACCTACGTGCTTTATTTTGTCTCACAAATATGGTACTTTCATTTAAAACACAGATATATCTGTTCATCGAATGGAAGATCACAGAATACCCAAACAAATGTTAAGATATTACCTGCAGGAAGAAGAAGACCGGGACGTCCACTCAAAAGACTTTTGGATGGTGTTTCTCTTGATGCCGAAACAGGTCAACAAATGGCCTAAATTCGTGAATGTACTATGATGATGATATATCTGTCACTGTCCCCTCCATGATATCTTTACCTTGTGGTGGTGGAGTGGGTTGCGTGCTTAAATGATCCCGAGAGCTATGCCGGCGGTAGCATTGCTGCCGATAGGGTTACCCATGCCGGACAGGTCGAAGGTGATAAGCCAGACGAAAAGAGTACCTTGGTCGAAAGAGTGACGATCTTTCACCGTAAAAATACAACCGTCAAGAAATGCGGACATGGGTTCATCTGGAGTAAAATTTTCCGGAGGTCAAGTAGTCCCCCATTCGGTTCTCCGCCGGCCGGGGACTACTTCAGGGAACCCATGCCAAAGGCTCAAACACAGGGACATGTTCCTAGGAACTTGGAATGTTATGACTTTATACAATAGCGGGGCACTAGAGATATTAACGCGGGAACTACATAACAATGAACTACATGGTCTTTATAGGAAGCCAGATATAATGAGAACAGTTAAGTCTCGTAGACTGCGATGGGCAGGACACGTTGCGCGTATGGGAAATGAAAGACTTGCATGGAAGCTTCTTGTAGGAAAGCCAGAAGGAAAACGCCCAGTTGGTAGACCAAGAATGAGGTGGTAGAATAACATTAACTATGATTTGAGGGAAGTAGATTATACAGGGAATGATTGGAAAGCATTAGCTCAGGATAGGGATGTATGGAGAGCTTATGTCCGCGCGGCCATGAATCTACGGGTTCGATAGTGCCAGTGAGTAAGTAAGTATGTCTACTGTCTGTTTCTCAACAATTATTGCTATACTCTGCAATTATAATCATAACACGTATGCGACATATCAAATATTCAGAAGTGGGGTTTTTTGGGGTAGTTTGATGGGTTTTTTAAGTTGGCTTTTAAAAAAATCCGCTCTTTTTTTTTTTTTTTTGGGTGAGTGGGTGGGTAGTAAAACCTGGTAATAAAGTTTTGGAATTAGTGAAAAGTAATAGCATAATGGGAACAGAGTAGCTAGTACAGAACAAGATTAACTTGATATTTTTTCGAACATAAGAAGAAAAATAATGCTGTACCTTATATTGTAATTATATTTTTCCTAACTTCACCATGGCCGATCCCAAGTCCGGATGAGAAAGGAGGAGGGGGAGGAGTAACACCTCGTGAAGAAACCTGACCCGGCTGATAGTACCTTGTGAGGGTCCATAACCAGAGTTATGGTGAAGACCTCAACGGTGGATGCAGCAGAGTACGACACCTACGGAGGATGAGGCAATAAAGGGTGGATGAGACTCTATGCTGCAGTGAAAGCAACTGATCTATGGTGGACGCCAGAAAAAGTTTCTGGTCCTCCAGGTTGGAGGTTCATGTTATGGGCGAGCTCCTCATACATTATACGTTTTTCACTACAAATAGTGATTTTTTAGGGGTGAAGGGATTGAATATCACAACTCTCCTAAGATTATAACATAAATACTATCACGTCATAACGAGTGTACATTTATATCAATTGAAAATCTCAACACATTCACATGACGTAAATTTTCACAAGTGCATCAAATTGTATACGACATAAGCATAGAGCATGTTTATGTTCTCTTCAGATGATAAAGTGCTATTAAGATATAATACACTGACGTACGTCTTACTTCAAGATTCTCAGAAAATATGTAGACAACATGGATAAGCTCGGTTTTGTAATACAGTAAAAGCTCCTTATTCGAGGGTAAAAAAAATTGCGACACAGTTCCTGTATTCGCGGTTAAACATTTATTTATTTGCGGATCCAGTCAGTATATTCTTTATTAACACATCGGCAACATTTTTACTGCAGGCACGTGTCAAGGCGACTTTTACAAAGAGCGATTCAAACCAAACGGACAAATTAATAGCGAAGTAAAACAAACCTTTTTGTCACTAAGCCTAAAGTTCGTTGTTAAAAGCCACCGCCGCTGTATTTCACGTGTCGCAATTTCCGTGACTATTTAACTCATGTCCCAAATGGGAGTCAATGACCAATCACATTTCAATGATTTTTTAATTACAGCCAATCATAGCCGTGTTTCGCCTAGAATTTACCAACTAAAGTTTATCATAATAAAGAAAGCGCCTGCTTTTTAACATTCTGAATAGGTCATAGCATTATTTCGCAGTGACTGACTCTCTAGGAAATACGGCTGCCAGATTGTATATATAGTGCATGAATGTCAACACATAACGCATGCGGGAGTTAATATAAAAACATTTGTAGCAATTGATTATACCACCAAAAAAATAATAAACCACTGTTTGCTCTTTCTTAATGTATTTTTTTCCCAGAAAAACATAATTGTCATATACATCATAGGACATCAGAAATGAATTAATATACAGTTTGATGTGTTTCATTTTTTCTCCACTAGAGTGCATTCTTACAACATTGCGTTCCTTTAGCAATAAATAATATGATCTGGTTGCAGTGATGAACAAAAGAAGCAATTGAAGCGTACCAATCTTTTCTCATTTGTTTTAAACATCGCCGTTTACATTAAATATATAAATATTTTAAAATAACTATATTTAAATAATGATTTGTGAGTAAACAGCTTAATTTTATTCGTTAAATAGTCCTAACAAAAGCTACTCTTGATTTATAAATTCTCTAGATAAATTTGGAAATCACTCGTGGCATTACTTATGATTAGATCTCTCTAAAATTTTATTCTGGAGACATATTTTACTTTGTATGGGGTCCTTCCCATGAAATGCCATAATTTTAGTTTTGTTAATTGATATTTCCATATTAAATTTGGTTATCGATGGTTGCGATTATTAAGGAGTAAAAGAAAAAGGGCGTTTCATGGGATCCACCCGAGGTTAGTTTAAGTGTGAGTTACTTAGTTAGCTTTTAAGTTCGTTACATTTTTAATGTGTCTAAATACATAAAACTAAAAAAAAAAAAAAAGATAATCGAAACAACGATAATACTCGAGGATATGTGGTTCGATTGTGGGTTATCGCTGGCTGTATAAGCTCTGACGCATGCGCACTGTTGTACTATAGGACTTTGAAAATATATCGGATAAGTTAAAGTGGACTTTTTTCTAATAATATACAATTTTGCCTAATGTTGTTTAGTATCTTAGTTGATATTTATTATTTAACGATGTAATTTAACAACTAAGGCATTAGTGTCGCAACTGAAATCTGAATGAGAATGGGTCGATAGAATTTCCGCAGACATCTCCATTTTCAGACTTGAGATTCTTTTACATTCCGAAAATCTACGAGACGGGATCCACAGCTTTTAGTTTCCTTCCAAATGAACCCATTCTCGAAACGTTTACAACCTGAAATATCCATCAACTCCGACCGGGTTTGAACCCGGAACAAGATACGCACTAGTCCACCAGGACTAACTTATTTTCATATTTCTCGGAAATGTTTTCATCAGAAGGCTCTTTCATTTGTTTTAAAAAAATATCGATAAATTACAGTCACAAATGCATGAACATAATTTGCACTTGGTTAAAAATCAGTAGATGGATGACCAGTTAAAAATTGCTGGCCAAGTTTGATGGAAGATTGATCTCCGATCAAACTGGTTACATTTTTCTGTCATACGAAAATAACTGATTAGACAGATCATCGGTTGATTAATGTCTTTGACATCGTCCGATTCCTAATAACCAATTTTGTCGGTCCATCCAATCTCCTGGTTGTAAATGTTCTCCTTCATGTATAAACATATTCCCTGACTCCACGAGGTTTTAGGTCTTCCTCTGCCTCGTCTTCCCTCAGGTTTCCATTCCAAAGCAGATTTTGGTAGCCGATCCTCTTCCATTCGCTGGACATGTCCGTACCATCTTAATTGCTGAGTTTTAATATAATCTAAAATAGTGTCTTCAATCTTCATTTTCTCGCTTATAACTGAGTTCCTAATTTTATCTCTTCTTGATATTCTTGCGGCCCTTCGTATAAAATCCATTTCCGTTGCCAAAAGATACTTATTTGTTTTTGTTGTTAATGTCCAAAGTTCTGCTTCATAAGTAATGATGCTTTTAACAATTGTATGATATATATTCATAAATAACTGGTTGATAATCAAATTATTCCTGATCACTCGTCAAACACCGATCTAATTTTACTGGTGATCCCCCAGAGGTCGAAATTCGATCACAATACTTTTTTTTTAAGTTTGTCACAAATAAGTCATTATCAGGGAACGGAAGTTCATGCATTTGCATATTTGTTCTCTCTCGTTGTG